>CAXAQZ010000209.1:0-24661 GCA_963971145.1 Sussaba pulchella
TTTGACGTCGAGACGCTACCGTATCTCTTCGCATAGCGAGAGGGAGAATCGAACGATAAGGTGACCCACATATTGACACTGCTTCGATTCTCTTCTCCGCCCCCGTCCCTCTCGCCCTCATCCGCTCCGCATCAAGACAAGTCATCTTGAAAATATAATAAACATTTGTGCCATTGTATTTCCGTTAACGCGGTATCTGATGTGTCACGACGATTTATATGTATACAAGTACACGCGTGCACCGTCAGCGATAGCAGCGCGGTCGGCGGGCACCTGCCCCCCTCCCCCACCCTGACCGTCGCTCCGCTGCTTCCCCTTCATTCCCACAAACGTTTTCTTCACCTCGTAATTGCAATCCGCCATTTCTTCCAAACCGCTCGACCGATTTGTATAAAACAAATCTCAATCCACGGACAATAGTGGCAAGAATTGGCTGAGCTCGTTATTTTCTTCCCAAACAATTTCGATGGTTCGGAGAGAATGAAAGAATTGCAAATTACAGGAATCATCATTTTAATATCATGAATACATGTTTGAAACCTGTATATTTGTATCAGTCCACTGATAGAACGTAATAAATTCCTAGAAACTAATAGCAATCATTTCTGTCATTATTTCCGTAAAATCCAAAACCAATCGAAATATCGACCGGTCGCGTAAACCTATTGATTGTCAATACCAATATTCATCGTCGTTTCGTGGCTGTAGAAGGGAGGATAGTACTGAGACAAGTTTCGATATATTCAGTACCAACCTACCTACGGGCGCCCCATGAATTTAAATCCATGAATAAAAATGATAAAAAATGGTTACAATTGATCGAATCGATTATTTTCACCCCGAGAAAAAATTAATTTAAAAAACGATACAATCGATGTAACGGCGATGAAAGACATTAAGGTGTAACTCGTGCTCGTTACAATCAACCCAATCAACGCTGACGTGCGAACTCGATCCTTGTAAACGCAACCATCGATAATAACCTAAATAAATTTAGAAAAAAAATAAATATAAAACCACGCGTCGTCACGATTAATTCGCTCGTTCCCGAGTCGTCGGACCACGACCGATAAAGACGAAGAAAATTGTCGAGTGGCGAATTGTTTTTTTTTTTTCGCTGCAACGTTGAGACTCGTAGCACAAGTTTCGCTCCGAATAATTATATTATTCGCGGCTTTTGTGCGCACCTGTGTAATACGAGTCACGCTGGAGAGGATTTTCGTCGAGCTCACGATTTGCGATAAATCGCTCGTCCCGAGCGCACCACCTCCACCTCCTCCCCGCCACCCTCAGCCTCGCCCTCGTTTCTTCACCCGCTCGTCGAGTCTCGCTTCCTCTTTTCGTCACTCCGGCTATGCGCGACTCTCGAGGACGCGAAAATAAAAATAATCGTAAGCCGATTTCGCACGAACGTCGCGGCAACGTCGCGGAAACGACGTTAGCGAATGTCGAACCGTCGGATTTGCTTCGTTGCCGGTAACGATTATTTGTTTCAACATCGAAATGTTCATTAACAAATTTTTTACGCCGAAAAATCTTTCCTGTTTTTCTTTCTCACTTTTTTTCGCGGCACTTCCGTTTATAAAATATTTCACATGCGGGCAAAGTTGTAATTAATTATCTTAATTCATTCGATAATGATTATAAAATTATATAAAAATTCAAGTAAAAAAATGTTATGAAAATTGAATTATTATAATTATATCAAATAAATTATAAGAATAAAAAAAAATAATAATTAAATTAAATATATATAAAAATGAAAAATTATTTTCAATATTTATAATTTATAAAATCAATGAATCGAAGAATAATAAAAATATAATAGAACAGATATAATCAAATTAGTTCCATACGCACGTCTACGCGTGATTCCTCGAAATCGCGGATCGAAAAAAAAAAAAAAAAAAATAGTCAAACGAAGTAACGACGTAAAATTAATTTCAACTTAATAAACCGGAAGAGAATCGTGAAAGATTCGAGAACGCGCGGCCACGCGTATGCTCCGTTTTCTCGACGTCTCGTCGAGACCGCCGGATTATGACGCTCGATGCTCGCTCTCGAAACGGTTTTCCGCTAATTAGTATAACCCGCTTAATGCGATCGCTAGCTGGGACTACGGGGATGCGCTCTGCCGGCCATTACCATAATGAAGAGTTTCGTACAAGAGTCAGATGCTTCTACATATACACGTGCACATACATACGTACATATATATACAAGCAACGAACAAGAGTTGGCACACAGATGTGGGGAATAGCATCGTGAGCATTTTTACTGCAATCAAATGCATCGTCATGTGTACGCGGATTATGCTGTTAAGTTCGTGCAATGTATTATCGTCCGCACAATAATCCACACGAAAAAAACGTCCCATTTTATTTTTATTCACGTTTGTGAGCTTTACCATCATTTTATACGATAAATCTTATGTGTCGGCGTTGTTCGAAAATCTTCAAATAAGTCAACAAAATTAGGAAGAAAACTTTTTGTTTCTTCAAATCTGGAAGTCGATTGTGATTTTTTTCCCATTTTTGATCGTCTGTTCTTTTTTTTTTTCATCCGTTCAATTTATGATAAATAACGAATTGTCGCTTGGTAATTGTAAATATTCAATAATTTCGATGAATCGTCACAAAATCGTCATGAATATTTTGTAAAATTCTATAAAATCGACGAATAACTATGAAAAATAACTCACCACGCGGTCCATCCGACGTCCGGGAATCGTCTCGCGATGTTGGTCAATTCGATTATTCTTCGCGAGTTGTAACAAATCGTTGTGTTATTTATTTTCCTTCTTCAAACTTCACTGAGTCCATACACCGATTACATAGCCACATACATGTACACAAATGTATACATGATCTCGCGTGATTGTGTACGTGTGTGTGTGAGCTATATACGTTTTATCCCGATAAAAATAATATTTTCGTTATCATCGTAACGATTTTGAGATATATTATTCACTGCTTCAAACTCACGATAATCGATTCCAATTATTATTATTATTCCCGACGATTATTTCCGCACTTTAATGAATTATTCCTCGTCTCCAGTGTCGTCACCTGTTACGAAAAAAAAAAAAAAAAAATATATAAAATACGGGCAAAAAAATATATTCATATATTGTATAACATATAGTTTATAAATTGTACATTCCTTTTTTTCGTATTTTCCATGTAAAAACATAATATTAAAATACAATAAATAAAATTTCAAAAATCAAATAAACCGAACCCAATCAAAAAAATTCGAAAATAATTCGATGGCTCTCATAATCGATGAACCGATAAAATTTCGGGATCTCGACGGGTCTCCCATTCGTTACCAACCGATGTTTCGACGTTTCGACGTTTCGACCGCGGGCTCGGACAAGAATGTTCGTTTTGGCGTTGACGATGCGAACACGTCGAGTCTAAGACGGGATTTAAGTGGACGTTCGCGACGTTTTCCGTCCCGACGTACTCGCACGGTCTATAGCAAACATAGCGTGTGCGGCAGAGCAACGGCAATAAGCGTCATCGTCGTCGTTGTCGACATTTTCGTGCCATTGCTGCTGCTGCTGCTGCTGCTGCTGCTGCTGCCGCTGCCATCGCGGTCGTCCGCATGAATTTATACTCGTTTCTCCGTCTCGCTTCGGCCTCTCGCTAACTATCTCTCGCTCGGTTCGCTCGTAGCCTCGTGGAGGATCGATACGCACGTCGACGATTATTTCGGGAGCACGCCAGCACGTACGTCGAGAGAGACGGGACCATCCAAAGTAGACGGAGACAGATGCTACATTCATCGCATCGACACATAACGTACCGCCTCGCACAACCTTCCCCCCGTCCGCCCTTTTCCACCCGCGTCACGCCCGGAGACCCTTCGCGTAGGTTGCGAATGGGAAACTCGGGGGGAATCCGGGTCGTAATGTCGTCACAAAGAGCATCGAAAGTGCCATCGACCGAGCGATGAAAATCATTTTTAATCGTTTTTTTTTTTTTTTTTTTACGTATTTGGACAATTAAATTCGCAATAAAACGAGTTCCCCAACATTTTATCGTGAATATTATACAGAAAAATAACAAAAAAATCGAATACCGCGACCTTTTACGCACGAGCAGAGTCGCGCAAATGTGGATGAGTATTTTTCAGGGTCCGAACGAACATTTGAGGTGGTAGCGGCGAAAAAGAAACAATGTTTTTTTTTTAAACGATATCCCGTTCTTGGGTCAAGAAGATTGCCAACCGCCTCCGTACAGTATTTCATTGCAGGTTCGTACGGTCAACGAAACATAGTCATGCATCGAAGTCCAGATACGTAGCGTCAAAGGGCGGAGGGGTATGGAAACCGACAACGCTCGAGGCGAGGAACGACACAAACGACGCCTTCGTCGTTACCCGACAGTTTTCGCTCGCATCGCTCTCGCGTCTTTCTTTCCTTCTCTCTCGCTCTCGTTATATTTCTCCTATGTCGGTGCCTCCACCCGAGACCGTGGTCTCGAACTCGCTCGGCTCGCTATCGAAGCGCGCCCACGGGCAGCGGCATCGTCGAACCGAACGAAGGAAAGAACGTGGCAGCCATCGCCAGGAGTGTACGGTTTTTCGGTGTACCGCCGTGGCGGCTGTTGGCTCGCGGGGCGAAGCAAACCACTGCGCTACACACAAACCGTGGATCGATATCTATCGAGGCGAGAGAGCGAGAGAGAGAGAGCGAGAGAGAGAGCGAGAGCGAGAGAGAGAGAGACCGTCCCCGGCTATACGGCCACCGCTGCGCCGTCACCGGGCTGTGTGCCACGCTCTCCATCGTGTGCACCGTCCTCGAAACTCCATCCAACGAAACGAGTTTCACCAACATCGACAACGACGAGAGAACAACCGACGGCAGGAGCCACGAAAAAAAAAAAAAAAAAAAAAGAAAAGATGGAATGAAAAATCGCTCGACGATGTCCGGAATCTCGCAACGAATAACCGCGATCATCGTATCAAATATATACGTCGGCTGTTTCGGCGACAATCGACGTTTATCTCCAAGCCAAATTAATTTATATTTCGACTTTTGACGACAAACGAGGAATCTCGATATTCAGTTTATATTATTCATTATTAATTATTATTTATTATTATTATTAAGATTATCATCATCATCATATAATTTTGATGTCCGAATATTTCCTATTTAACGAAAAAAAAATTGCTTCACGGAAATCGAGTTTCAACCGACTGCTAAATTTTCAATACTTTCAATCATTTGTTCATCGTGATTTAAAAGAAAAAAAGAATGAAAAAAAAAAAAAAAAAAAAAAAAATTGACACATTTATTCGATCCCCGCTGGCGCTGGCATTCGTGATTATCACCTCGCTCGACGACGCGCTTTATATCGATTGATATTCATCTCTTTTTCTCTCTCGATAACTCCGACGCGTTATAACCCGGGGAATTCAACGAACCGGGAGTACCGGCGATGCACGTGACATCGTTCGCCACGTACAATAAGCCGCTGTCTTTCTCTTCCTCACTCGCTCTCTCTCTCTCTCTTCCCCTCTCTCTCTCTCGCGCGCGGGCGCGCACACACATACACAGCGTCGCGATCATTACAGTATTAATAGCGCACTCCCGTATCTCCCGCTGTACGGGCATTAATTAGAAATAGCTCGGCGCAGCGCGACACCCATGCCCTATGCTACAAAACAAATGAAACACACCCACATAAATTCGTACCACGCGTGTCCAACGAATAAACAAATTCCCATCGACGTTTATCATTATTTCGCGAAATTCCTAAAATAAAAATAAGAAAGCGAGATCGAACAATTGTTTTCTCTCGTTCTTGCTCCTCATTCATTTTTATTTCGCATCGTTCGTCTAATCGTCACCGATAATGACAAACGATTACTTCAACCCGATCAGTGCGTCGTTCTTTTTCGCACCCCGTAAACGTATGACGGCGTCGAATCGAAGGTTCAACGAGAAAAATAGAAAATGTCCCCCTAAAAATCTGAAAAAATTCACGAACGAAGCTAAGGGTTTCTACATCACGATGAAATTCCGAAATACAAAGTTTCCCGAATAATTCATTATTAAAATAACAATAAACGAACAAACTGCGAGAACTTAAAAAATTTCGCCCGAATTGAATCGTCCCCACGATTAATCGGACCGATTCCCCTTTAGATTCTCGTTTTCTCAACCTTCCATTGCCCCGACCGCGAATAACAACAATCGCGGGATCGTTTTAACATCTCGTAACGTATAATTTCGCGGCGGAGGTTGCCGTGGGTCTCCGAACGAACATCGAGACGAACGGAGGGGTTCTCTCGGTTAGCAGCGGTTTCTCCGGCCATTGCGACGACCGAGCGAGAAACGAGAGAGCCCCGCGAGGTAGAGCGGAGAACGTCGTCGGGTCGACGAGCGGGGGCGAATGAGGGAAATAAGCGGGGTGAGGGGAATCGGGTGGAGGCGAGGAAGCTCGGTAGAAGGATGGAAACGAAGCGAACCGGCACACACAACCATCGAGAAAGAGAGAAAGAGAGAGAAAACGTAGCTGGCGTTGCCCGTTTTTCCTTCCTTCTCGTTTGCCCCAGCAATCCCGGTTATTTGCTTGGCTCCTGACTCGCTCCGAGTCCGCCATGTCTGTCGTCTTCGCGATTAGTCACACGTAGTGACCCGCGGCAGCGTCGCACGACCGACGGGGATGGACACGGAGGGCCGGCAGGGAGGGCCGGCTCGAAACCCGGAGGGTTTCGCCCAGACCGGCCACTTGTAACACACGGTGGTAACGCATTAAAAACTACGAAACTCTCTCGTACTTGGTAAGAATAATTCATCGCCTTTACTACGCGCGTTCAACGGCGAACCGTCGATTGTCGTTTATAAAACGCACGAATAACCTTGCGCGGGAATAAAAAAAACAATCGAGAGAGAACGAAACGACTTATTTCGAGATCGAAATGTCGGGCGAATTCTTCGAAGGGGGAAAGAGGGAGAAGAAATTGTAACAATATCTCGGTCACTGACCTTAGTCAATGGAGAGAGAAAGAATAAAGATTATTTGAAAACGGTTTGGAGTCTGTGATCGTATTTTTCACTCACTGGCTGTTTGATGATAATAATAATGATAACAATGAGATAATATCAAGTAAGAAATAATAATAATTATTATTATAATAAAGTAATTGTTATTTCATAATAAAATTATAAAAAAATAATTATTTGGTATTCTATATTCTATATTATTATTATTATTATATAATAATAATAAAGAATACCAAATAATTATTTAATAATAATAATAATAATAATAATAATAATAATATAGAATAACAAATAATTATTTCTGTTCTGATTTTATCATAAAATTATTATTATTATTATCATTAATTAGTTTATAGTATTATTATTAATTATTTTATAATAATAATTACACGCAATAATATATAGTCGAACAGAAATGATCATCATTATCAATACTTTCTATTTTTCAAAATTCGACACATTTTCCCCGAAAAGAGAGTCTGAGAGAGAGAGAGAGAAATTACAACGTCCAATCAACATGAGAAACGTAAAATAGATCGTCGCTCACGAAGACAAATCGTCGTTGTTCGATGCTCGAAAATGGACTTATCCGCGCGACTCTTTCTTTCTCTCCGGCCTGTTTAGGCGGCGTTGCGACCGCTGACGGCTACGCCGCTCCGTTCAACCTCACACCGACACCCGTACACGCGTACCGCGTTACACATGCACATCACCGTCACGGAATATCTCCGACAAAGGAACCCCCGTTGCTCTGCCGGAGGAATCACCGGTCATGCACGAACGATGCCGAACGAGCCACGACCGCGCTCTCGCTTCTTTCGACGAGTTAGAAACCAATGTAACGAGTCTTTCCAACTTCCGCCGCGCCAACGTACACGCACGTACCTCCCACCACCTCCTCCTCCTCCCGCTGCCTCACATACATCATCGTTGTGCCCGGTTATGGAAGACAAAAATACCAAACACGAGCTTCGAAGTGACGAGAACTACGATACGACTCGCGAATCGAACCAACAATCTTTACGATCGGACTGATTAAACGCTGTTAACAACGTCCTTGAACCAATGGCGCCCACGTTTTTCCAATCGCTTTCAAAAATCATTTTTTTTTCAAACGATTTATTCCAAACAAACTCGAACAATCGCAATAGAAAACAATTGAACAAATTCTCAACCTATCCACAATTTTTGGAGCAGCTTCCGTTCGAACAACCGATCATCACGAAAATTCGTTTAAAAAAAAAATCTGTAAATCTCGGAAGTTCTCCGGAAATTTTAAAACAACCTGTGTGACCTCACCCCCCCCCCCCCCCCGGGACAAAACTGATCGATGTAAATGAAAAATCAATGAAAATATAATCTCGTTATCGGTAGCGACACGGCCGGTGGACGGCCGGGGCAATAATAATATAATCGAGCGAGAAAACCGAGTCCCGAGAAGAATCCAACCTCGAGGTTACCGCGAGACGACGCGATTCAGGTCGTTAACGGTAAACGTCCGACGTTTATGCTCGCGAAATCGTGCACACACACACACACACACAGACGAATACCGCAGACAGAGAAAGGATTATAATAGCTCTCGCTCCCTTCCTCCCCCTCCGCATCAAAACCTTACACATATACACATGCAAGATTGAAAGAAACAAAAAAAAATCACTCCTATCTCGGTAACTCTCAACGTATATACGGTAAACACACATATATACATCACGTTTAAGCGAAAAAACCAAGAAAAAAAAATCAAGCACTCACTCCTATCTCGGCAACGCTCGCATATATACGCATACACCCATATATACATACATTCGGTATGAATGTTCGAAAGAGAAAAAAAAAAATAATAATAATCACGCACTCACTCCTATCTCGGTAAACTCGCAATGATTGTATCTCTTCGGCCGCGTCTGCCCATTCCCCATCGTCTCGTTCGTTCGTTCGTTCGTCGTCGTCGTCGTCGCGGTAGTCGGAGTTCACAATCGTCCAGGACGTTTTGCAAAAGCCCGTCCCCGTGAACGTTCGCGCGTACTCCTTCGACTCTCGGCTCGACTCGTCTGGCCTCGCTCGTGTCCGCGTCTTACCTAACCCGATAACCCGACGCCGTCACTGCGTCTCCGTCGATTCGATTCAATACGACAAATCCGACCGTACAAAATCCAACCTAACCCTGCTCCAAAAACCATCGCGACGAATAATCTTCCCCCCTCTCCGTAGAAATAATCAAAGCTGAATTATCGAAGCTGCATCCGTTTCGCAATTTTTTAAAGCGAAGAAAATTTATTTTAGAACAATTACCGAAACTCATTTCTCCGCAGGTTTTGAAAAAAAAAAACACAAACGCAAACACACTCGTGTCATTTCCGGTTTGTTCACTATTTACCCATCGTACCTCATTCGTCGAGTAATTACTCGATCTGTCTCTCTCGATCTGTCGTTCTCGCGCGAGTCCCAATACGATTTTTTTTCCTTTCCTCTTTATCGTTTGTGCATACGTAAAACGGTATATACGTATTTCTCAGAGGCTTCTTCGGGGCTTGCACCGTACCGCGTCTCACTCACTATAGCTCGTTTGCATCGGCGTAGCGTCAGCTTGAAACGTTAGCGTCAAAAGCTTCGCCGGAGCTCTCGCAAACCGTACTCGTCTTCTCTCTCTCTCTCTCACACACACACACACAAACGCACATTGGGGACGCGCAGGTATAAAGATCAAAGGGCGGTGAAGCGGAGGGGCCAAGGGGAGAGGGGGTTTGGGACGGTCGGGGCAGGAGAGAAGGAGAGAGAGACGAAACGAGGGTGAAGGACAGAACGAGGCATCCATAACCCTGACGAAAGAGAATCAACGGAAGAGCTTCCAACGATGATGAAGAAGAATAAGACGAAGAAGAAGAAGACGAAGACGACTCGAGACTCGACCGCTCTCAAATCCCACTCCTACACCCCCCCCAAATGTCTATTTTGCTTCGTATCAACTCCTTCGACAACTCGATCTCTCATAAGAACCAAATAAACGTTAAACCCCTTAACTCACCATTGAAAGATTCACCAAAAACTTCCTCCATCGACGAATCAACGGCGAAAGAAAAACAATAACGAAGATTTAAAAAAACAATCACGAAAAAATAAACAAACAAAAAAACAAAAATAGAGAAGAAAAAAAAACGTCACAAGCACCACATGCTTCTGTCGTTAAATCGTGTAACAGTTTTGTTTGTGTATCATCATTACCATTTATCGTTATATCGTGATTATTAACAGCGTCGACGTTAAGCCGCCACTTCGGTACCGACGACTTCTCCGTCCTCACACGCAACGCACGTTGCGCTTCCGGGCGTCGATTGCGAAGCACTTGAACGACCTCTCGGCCGCAAAAATGGAGAAGGAAAAACAAACGGAAAAAAAAAATAAAATAAACAACAACAACAAATTGGGATTTTAACAGTCGCAGGAAAAACAAAAAATTATAAAGATGGACACACGTAGCACGTAAGAAAAGTCGGAATTCGTACGAATAGTTTTTCACGGATACGATTAAAAAAAAAAAAAAAAACCAATGACCGCGCACTCGTGGGTGGGGGTGGGAAGGTGATGGAGAATGCTCTAGGGAGGGGGAGGAAAGGGAGAGGGCCTCCCGTCTCACGATTTTCACTTGTACCGCCCGCGTTCGACCGCTCTCGACAAAAAGAAAACGTTCGAGTAAATTCACCGTCCTTCGAAATCGTTCGTCCGTTTACGTAAACGGTGAAATGTTTTTTTTGTCTAATGAATTGTTTTTTTTTTGTTTTTTTAAACTGTTCGTCGAGACCGGGAATGACAAGACTATCGCGTACACGTCCGTGCGTGGCGGGCGCCGATGGCGGAATGAACCGGTGGCGCCCCGAGAAACTATGGTGGCGCCCCCTCGCGGCTGGTTCGACCTACGTACGTTAGAGGGCGAGCTTGCGCAGTAGAACGCGCGCGCATACACACTGACTCATTGGATCATCGAAGCTCGGTACGGTAAGCCCGAGAAGAGCGTTCCTCACTCCGGATAGCCGGTCGGACTCACCCATATATACACGTTGGATGAATTCCGAGTGTGTGCGTGTGTGTGTGTGTGCGTTTGAGAGAGAGAGACTTATGGAGTTGGACCGAGTACGGACGAAGGTTCGGGTCGAGAGTGTGCGTACGTGTGAAACGCGTAGTGCCGGAGCAGCGCACCCACCGAGCATGTACGAACGTGGATAATGGATATTATTTGCACCGACGGACCACCTGGCTCTGGCTAGGCGCTCTCTCGGTTTCTCCATCTCTCTCTCTCTCTCGCTCTCTCTCTCTTGCTACTTCGCGTTAATAATGCGTAAGAATTGGTGTATGTACCTAATGTGGGATCGATATGTATGATTTATTAAAAAGTAGTTGAGAAAGCTAATAAATGTCAATCAATCAATCACGCTCTCTTCCTCTCTCTCGTAATAAAATGGACATTCAAATTTTTATTTTTTCTCTTTCTAGCTCTCTCTCTCCTCTTTCTATCTCTCTGCCTCTCTTCTATCCCTGATTCTCTCTCTTCTATATCTCTCTCTTTCTAGCTCTCTTCTATACGTCTCTCTCTCTCTCTCTCTCTCTCTGTGCGTGTGTCTGTATACGCTGTGCGACGCATTGCTCGCTTCTTTCCTGGCGTGTAACAGTGTACACTGCTAGGTTGCTATTTTCATTCGTGTGCGCTGTGCGCTCTGGCAGAGCAGCGATGTAAGTAGCAACAGCAGCAGCGGCCGCAGCAGCAGTGATATCTAACGGGTGTCCAAACGATTTCGCTTTCTCGACTCGACCTTGCACTCTCGTGCACCACCGGGGATCTATGCGCGCGGGCCTAGGCCGGTAATCACGAACGTTTGACAGGGCTCACGGATTCCGGGGTTCCAATGACGAAAGACACGGACGTACCTCGAGACTTTTTCGTACTCCTTTACGGCATGAGACACGACACTTCGAATACGAGCTACGTAAGTGGGCTACGAAGAAACGAAAAATGTCGCTGTCCGGGTATAGCTCCGTATCGACGCGGTTTAACCCATACGATAACGGCGACACAACGGTCCGACAACATTTGGCATCGCTTTTTCGATTTCCTGGTTAATACGTCGATGCTATTTTCGTCGTCGAGTATGCGATAGTATCAGACGCGACGATAATTATCCACCTGTGACAAGCTCGGAGGATAGTGGTAGCGCAAATAACGTTGAGCATGGGAGAGATCGATGCCGCATGGTCGTTAAATACATATGTGTACATTTATGTGTGTATAAATATATATATAGAAAAAAATCAACAGTACGACAAGAATATAATAACTATATGTACAATATTACTATCATTATCATATCATTGTCGTATTATTTTTTTTCCTCTCTCTCTTTCTCTCTATACATATATATATGTATACTGTTTGTACATACATAAATACATATACTATACGCGCCCCTCTTGGCGTCAGTGGGTCAGTGGACTTGCGTTCTTATCGCAATGACAATCAATATCCCGACGCGGTGTACCGCGATTGATTGGAAAAAATGAATAAACGAAACTCCACTTCGTACCGATTCATTTTCACGGCATTGCCCGACGATGTCATCGGTTAGCTGCAAGGACGGCTCGTGCACGCTCGAGAGATAATCACCGAGAGCCGGAGCAGCTCGAAGAACGCAACGACGACGACGACGAGGACGAGGACGAGGATTTACAATGGATGCCGGGTTACCTGGTGCCGTTGGTGTGTGCTGCGTGTGCGCGAGGAAACGTGGCGCGAGACGAGTAACGTCGGCGCAAGCCGGACGGATAGAGATGGCGAGAGATATATAACGCGAACGGGAGAAAAGCGAGAAGGTAGCCATGGGGCGACGGCGTTCGTCGTGTACGATAGTAAACCGGGCGTCGGGCAAGCAGCGTCGTGGCAACCGGCGAAAAAGGGGCAACGACGAAGTGGGGAAACCGTAGCGTCCTCGTTGTCGTCGTGGTCGGTCGTTCCCGACAGCGTCAGAGCCGAAGCGGAGAAAGATAAAGAGAGACGGAAACGTAGATCGAGAGAGAACGAGAGATCGAGAGATCGAGAGAGAGAGAGAGAGCGGGAGAAGGAGAGATGCACGAAACCGGGGCCCGGAGGGACGGAAAGATTATAGGAACGGAGAACGTTGCAAAGCCGTAGTAGGTTGAGAACGAACGGAGGAGCTTCGATTCCATCGGATACCGAGTCGTCGCTGCGTTCTCATGGATTTTCTACGAGTATGAACGCCCGGCGCGTTGAGATTATTCGTTTGGGCTCGTGCTCGCGAGTCAATTCCCATTATTCATTGTGTATTAACGTTCGCATGCGTATATATGTATATACACGCGTTATGCTGGATTATACGGATAATTGATGCAGTTTATCGATGTATTTTTTTAACCTTATAATAATGATTCATTACTGCGTTTGTCCACAGCTATTAAGGTATCATTATATTATTGGACTACCTCACAATTAGAATCAATGCTATAGTAATAGTAGTAGTGATAATGGTAAAACAATCACTATTATTATTGTTATTATTATTATCATTATTGTTGCTTATTATTATTATTATTATTATCATTATTATTAAGGCGTGGCTTCTATAATAATAATTTTTGTTTTTTTTTATCTCATAGTTAGACTATACATATGATTTTTCATAGACTCGTGGGTCTGATGTGATTTTTCGCTGTCGACATTGATCATCTTCGAACACCGACGTGATTAAGGGGTATATAAATCGAATTCGAAGAGGCATAGAGTAAGACATGAAAGACCCAGCACCTCGATACAAATTATCCGGCAAACAATATCAGCGCGCACTAACGTCATTCATGAAATAATCATAATTCGTGAATGGCACTACAGTTTGCGTCCTCTTAACTTCGCAATCGCGATGCTTCGACAATGTTACAACACAATTCATCGCGAAATACGGTTATAACGGCGTTTTACGTTTCTCCGTTAGCTGGGTTTTGCCATTTTCGTAATACAATTCACGTTGCCACCTATGAAACGCGAGTTTGTAACTCGTCGCTCTTAAAATTGATGGTAAATTCGTTCCAACGTCGTATTCCTTGCGATGCAATCATGCGTTAAATTTTCGACGATACGTTAATTCCTCGAATATTCGTTCTATAACCAAATCTTACATGATAAAAGTGCAAAAAAAATGTCAGGTGTATGTTCGAAGTTACGAATGGTGTCAGATGTAAAAGAAAGAAAGTGAGGCTGCGTTTCTAGATTTATTGTTTCAATCATTCTTCGGGGTTTGGGACAATTATCGCTCGAACTTAGTCAAGTCTAAAAAGTTATGATCATCTTAATAAAATAATAACGATATTTCCGGAATAAATCGTCAATCGGGTCCATCACCGAAGCGTTGATTGTCACGGTACATGAATATTCGTTCGAATCGTCATCGCGATTATTCGCGGTAGACGTAAAAAATTCTAAAGATGTTACGAATGTTGCGAAACGTCTTCGGTCGCTTCTGCATTCGTGCGCGCGCGTTCGTTGTTTCTCGCCGATGCGATGGTTCGGGTCGGTCGCGCGTCGGCGTAAGTTTCTCATCCGCCGAGGAACGACTGTAACGTTGCCGAAGAGAGAGAGAGAGAGAGGAGAGAGGAGAGAAAAGTACGATGCAACAGGGACAGAAGAGTCGTTCGACCGCGTACGTCGCAACGACGACGCGCGCATCCGGAGAAAGATGGAAAGAGAGAGAGTAAGGGAGAAAGAAAGATAGGGAGAGCGAAAAATAGAAAGAGAGAGAGCCAAAAAGAAGGAGGCAGCCAAAAGAGAAGAGAGAGACAGAGAAGGAGCAAGAGAGAGAAAGATGGAAAGGGAGCCAGCGACAGAGTCGAGAATAATAAGAAAAAAAGGAATGAAAGAAAGGGTTATGCGTCGGTTCGCCAGAGTCCGAGGATGGCGATAAAGAGAGAGATAGAGCGAGAGAGGAATGACGGCAGAAGGGCGGAGTGAGAACGAACGTAAAGATATATAGCATTGTACGTCGTTGGTGTACGAGGGTATACGCGATATACGCCACGGCCGCCGGAGATCGCACTGTATCGCATTTACTGCCGAGAGACTCTCCTTGCTCGTGCGTTCGAAGCTAGCACCCCAAACCGAAACCTGCTCGGCCGGTAGGCTCTCATCGCCGCTGCGTTTCGTAATTCGTAACTTCATTTTCGTGGCTTCGATCACGTTTATGATCGTATTCCCGTGGTTTCCAGGCAACACCGAATGAGTACGTAAAACGTTCAACTTCAATTCGTTTTTGCATCCGAATTGAAGTTATCACGAAAGGAATGATAATCTTCGAGGTGATTCCTGACATCCCAGAATTTGGCACAACAGCAAGAGAGAGAGAGATGGATGATGGAAAACGACGTTCGTCGTTTTTTCGCAATGACTCAATGATAAGCGAAATAATTCCGAAGCTCGAGCGATTTTTGTCACGTTTGTACGTAGCTTGGGATTTATTTTATTCGAAACGGTTGAGCCGCTTAGGAGAGATCGCAAATCGGGTATTCGTAGTGGTCGGAACGTGTGACAAATTACTCAAAGAGGCGTAACCAAGCGAAACAATGTTTCTCAGAGAAAAAAGATAAAATAAATTAAAAAATAATTAAATTAATTAATAAATAAATAGATAAATAGATATATCACTGGAAAATTGAGCATTGACCCGTTCAATCGATGGATCAGTAAAATTCATCCGTCTATAATAAATTTGATTTCTCCGATCGACAGACACAACAATTACATAAATTGCGATTTTCTCACTGTCATTTCCGCTTCCGGTTATTACGACGTTCGTTTAATCTTTCATCTCGCATCTGCGATACACGGTCTCGTACGAGATATACCCACCGGATATATATCGCAGCCGAGGCACCGTCAGCACGAGCCACGTTTCCATCGGCGAACCCGTTGCATCCAGGGACTGTATATATAAATGCGATCCGGCGCAGAAAGCCTACGAGCTAGCTGCTCTTGCGCGTTTTCCCGTTGTCCAATATAATACTTGCTCAGCTTTCTTCGCAACGCTCACGTGCTACCCCGTGACGCCATATTTCATCGCGAAACGCATTGTCCGCACCGCTCCGTAATTCGGCCCTTTATACTGCAAATTATTCACTCGAAATCCATAACGTCCCGAACGCTCTTGAAGCCCAAATGATCAAACAATTGGAACGTCGTTGTGATAATTGCAGTCGTGTAATTGCATTGTTTCGCTTCCATTTGATCCACGTTTCAAAACACTACGATTACATTATGATTACATGTTATCATGTATAGTCGACACGTTGATTAATTCATTCGACAAATCTCTTTGACTCCGTCGCGAAATCTCCATTGGCGTTTGAATTATTTATCATCTCGTGAAATCGTCCATCTTGCGACCATCTGCAAACGATATCACTGCTTCTCCCCCATGCTTCGTCTCAAACACGCGCTACGAAACAATGCACTTGCATCAACGACCAAACAAGGAAATACGATTCAAGCCCATCGACCCTTCATTTTTTTCGTGTATTTATTTATTTTCATTATTTTTCTTCAATTGTCCTCGATGTCGTCAACCGCACGCTCTACAATCCCATTGTAATTGCTTTTGCATCATTATACATTCGCCCAGACTGGATATACATATGCGTGTAACGTCTATACGTTTATCCACATATATATATATGTGAGCCTTAAGGGGCTTCGGGACACTCGGTACGAGAGTTCTCGCTCTCGGCGCGGTACGCTCATCGTTTCCTTTCCCGCTGTGCGAACGCACTCCCCCCCCCCCCAGCCTCGTTGTCCCTCTTCAATCTCGTTTTCTTCCTCATCGCGTCGTTCTCCCGTGGCCGCGCCGGGCCATCCCCCCGGCCTTCGTCTCTTCGCGATCGGCGATGCCATCAAGCCCTCTCTCTCTCTCTCTCTCTCTCTCTCTCTCTCTCTCTCTCTCTCTCTCTCTCATCGGGTCACCCGCGACGCGAGAGACACGAAGCGGCTACGCGAGACGAGAGAGCTCGGTCTATGGGGCATTTCGCGCCGGAGAGAGACCAACATACGGAGAGATAGACGGATAGATATCTCGTTTATTTCGTGAGAAAGAGAAAGAGAGAGAGAGAGAGAGAGAGAGATAACTCGGCACGCGGTGAAATTTTGCTCGGTGCGCGCTACGCGACGCGCATCGTTCGCCAGCAGCGGCCGACGATGCCGGCGTCATTGCCGTTGCGGAGGAACGACGAGGGGACGACGACGCGCGTTTGCGAGTTGGTTTTGCCATATCTCTCTCTCTCTCTCTCTCTCTCTCTCTCTCTCTCTGTTGCGCTTTATCTCGATGCGTATTTCGCCGTCTTTCTCCGTAACACCGGCTATGTGCCGATCTCGCTTGTTTGTGCTCGCGCGCGCCCTGGCCGGGCGTCCCGGACCGCGCCGCGACGAGGCGAACCGTCCGGAGGGAAGAGGCGGAAGACGTCCGCCGTGGAATCGAGAAAAGGCGACAGGCCTCCCGGCTCTCTACGTCCATGATGCTCTCTATATTCTCGATCGTTTTGTTTTGCAGCAATGCACGCGTGTGGGGTTCTGTAACGAGCGCGGAGAAGCGGCGAGAAATCGTGCGAATATGTATGTTAGGGTGGTTGTTTTTGAGACACGTTCGAATTTTGATTGCGACGGTTTGGAAATAGACTTCGAGAAGAAAATTTGAAAGTATTGGGGTGGTTTTGAGACTATTCTGACGATAGGACTTGATTAGGTGGAGCTTTGCATTTTTTTTGTATATGCAACTTGTTTACCTTTCGGTAATTATGTTGGCGGACGAATAATTGTGCCGGACGACAATAGAATACCGCGTTAAATTGACGCGTATGGACTCTACTGTCACGAAATACGATATATACGCACACACGCCACGTTTACACCGTTTCTATGACGATTCGATTTATTGTGATCATTTTGAAATGACCGAAATAAACGCCGCGAGATATGTGATTATATTTCGAAACGGCCGAAGGCCATCGAGCGGATTCCAAGATCAGACACTTTTTGCCGAAACTTTGCGTGACTCAATTTTTGTTTGAAGCCGATCGGTCGAGTGGTTCGGGAGAAATGACAAAACGCGTTTGCGAGGTGGGCGTAACGCGTATGCGTCATCGCCCGGCGGGTGTTACACGTTTCGACCACCTCGAGAAAGCAATTAAGCATTTATTTCGAACGGCATGAACGATCCGAACGAAATTAGCGATATGATACGCAGAATTATGGCAAAAACGGGTCTTACGTTCGTACTTCATCGATGATAATCTTCAGACGTTTGGGAAAAAAATTACGAATCTCGTTTCGCAGCCATCTCGCTCGCACTCGTGATAAATTGTAGGATTCAACGAATGACCTTGAAGGTCGAGAATGGGTTTATCAAAATAAAGAAGTACACTAACAATATCCATAACAAAATTATTTCCCATAATAACTGATATAACTAATTATATTTATATACTATATTCTATGAGAATATAATAATATAATGGCATTATAATAAATAATAAAATGATATAATAATACAATTATATAATATACGAATATTATAGAAAATAATTGAATAAAATATATTAATATATAATATAATATTATTAAATTATATATATATATATTATTTTCCATGATATTTGTCCCAAATAATCATCTGACATAAATAATCTCGAATAATTGAAAAACCCCAAAATTTTTGCACTCACGATCGATGAAAAATTTTATTCCCGCGATTTGTAGAACGAAAAATTCGTCCGTATCGAATTCTAGCAATAACGGGATTCGGATGAGTCTGGGATTACGAGGCAGGAGCTCGTAGACGTTGGAGAACGAATGCTCGAAGCATTGCTCGAAGCCTTTATTGCGTTTGGGCCAGTGGCACCGAACGGTACGTAACCCAGGGCGCAATTGCAGCTCCGTGCGACGAGCAGTATGGCAGGCTGTACGTAGTTTTCTCATTCGAAGCATACGCTTTGTTGGTCACCGTCATCACGCCACGCTGTCACACACGCTCGCACCTGCGGCTTGGGGCCCCCGTGCGATTACGACGTGTGCGTGAGAGCCTTTTTCAAACGTAGATGCATGTCCATACAAATGTATTCGTCCGTGTGGCCACTGGGGTGGTTCTTGTTCGGGCCATTTTCGAATTTCCACCGCGTCGGGGTCTCCGTCGATGCCGAAAGAATCAATATAAATTTTAAGCCTATTTTGACGCTCCTGGTCCAACTCCAATTATCCTCTGTAACGTAATTAAGTTTTGCGTTTGAAATACATGCAGTTTTATTCATTCTTTGATAATTATATTCGCGGGGTGACTAATCATACATGGAAAAATTTATTGTCGTATGGAATCAATCAAACGGGTACGACCCTTTTTTTCGGGGAAAAAAAATTGAACGTATATGGGTCATCTCGTTTCACTTTCCCACCGATTTTGAATTGCATGATTTTCGTCAGAAAAACGGTACAAACGTAGAATGCGATGACCCATCCGCGTCCATTTTTTTTGGCTGCAAGTCGAGCTTACAACCCTTAATTCCTCTGAGTATAGGATTTTTCTAGGACCAATTAGCCTCCCCGCCGATACAGTCCCCGAAGAATAGAAAAATTGCATGTATTTCGAACGAAAAAACGTCGCCTCGTATCAGTCGTGATAAGGCGTGATAAGAATTCAACCAGAAACGTCAGATCGAGCTTTGCGTTAACGTTTTTCGTTTTTTCAATCGTTCGCGACCCCGGCGCGATAAAAATTCGAAAACGATCCGAAATAACAACCACCCTAATGGCCACGGATGAATGTGGATACGGTTACCGCAGAGACTCGTACGCGGTACGCACATTAACGCGATGCATTATGGTATACGTGGGTACGTATACGGTCGCACGAGGCCGGGGACGCGGGATTCGCACGCAAGGCCTGCCCCGCGCCTCCGCCATCGCGAAAGCTCCCCTCCTGGGATCCCGGGAGGTTCTGCCGTAACCAGCTCGAGAATCGAAGATGTCCGTGCGGAATATCACGCGAGATGGAGAGCCCAGGAGGCGATCGCCGCAACGCGGTAACGCAGAAATTCGAGCCGAATGCGAGAATGTAAAAATTCTAAAGCAAAACGAGAAAAATAGAAACACAAAGGTGTGGACAGGACTATGGAGGAAGAAATCTAAATGATTCGTTATCAATCGTCCCGATAAGAGACTACGGAATTTATCAATCGGACAACGTCAGCCATTCATCCTCGAAGAGAAATTAAAAAACAATTGTAAAAAACATTATCTCGTGAACGTAAAAACGTTTACTCTATTTTCATTTGTTGTTTTGATTTGTTTTTGATTTCGTTCGATGATGCGCGGAATATTGGGGTGTGTTGGATTTTTCTTCTTTCGTCGCAACGGCGTTTACGCGAATTTTTTCGTCGTCGTTGGGACATCAGCGGAGAATTTATTTTTCACCGAGTCGCGGAGGATCGTAGCGAACACGCCGGTTGGTACGGGAACGTGCGGTTCGGGCTCGGGATTAAGGGGGGAAGGGAGGTCTATCGATCGTCGTCGAGTACACACTCGAATGCTACACGCAGCTTCATTCCGCATCTGTGTGTTCGCGTCTGCATATAAATACCATTCGGGGTCTCACCGTGGGAAAACACGGAGTTCGTACATCGTTTTGTAAAAACCACGTAATTTCGTCGTTTTACGGTTCGAAGTTATCGTACGTTCCGGTATTTCGTCGGTAGCAGGTGGGGGGGGGGGGGGGGGGGGAGACTCGTTATTGCGAGTTTGATGTACTCCGTAATTGAATTTTTTTTTTTCATCGATATTATCATGTCGGTTTTTAATTTTCCGATAATTAGTTTCGAATGTTTCGGGGTTCGGTGAGGAAATGCATTTTCGTTCCAGGGTGATGAAGATGGTTTGAGATAATTTTGAAGAAAATAGGAATGAGTTGATGAATGGAATTTCGATTAAATATAAGCGATAGAGCGGTTGATTGCGAGATTCGTCACAAGACTGCTTTGGGTGTGAGCGTGAGGCAAAAACGCGGCTGATAGTTGAAATTCATTTATCATTGTTGAGATTATGTTTTTATTCCGTTGATTCATAGTCAATGGATGGATGATACGTGCTTTTCTATTTGACATTGTTCGATTGAGCGTAACGTGGCGACATCTGCCGGATGCGATCCGTTTATCGGAGCAAGATAAAAAAGATTTTTAACTCGAATTTATAGAATAGTTTTCCCGTTATCCGCTGGTGGATAGCTTAGGGCTGCTGGCAGAATTCCAGGTCTCGAAAAAAGTGCACGAGGCTGGACCAAGCTCGACAGATGGCGCTGCTCCACGGTTGTGAGAATTGAAGACATTGCGGTCGGTAACAAAAGATTTAAAAAGCATTATTCCCAACCATGATTGATCTCTCGGATAAAAAACGAGAACGGTTGTCTGCGTCTTGAAAATCTGCAGTCAATCCTTCTCGTATCTCAGCAGTATCGTAAAAACCGTTCTCGGAAATTACTTTTGGACGGATTTTTGTCTTCGTCGACGCGACATCTGCGCGCAGGGTCGTCGAACTGATCTCACGTTTCTGTTAGTTCGATCGCATACAGAGATGAGTAGGGAGATTGATACAGAGCCGTATATCGGCCATTCCGGCTGCTTCTCATTCGTTGGTCGTGCATAGGCGACGCCTCGTGGTCGACGTGGAAAAGACGCCGTCGTTTTTGCTCGTTTAGCGTATACCGGGTAGCCTAAAGCAAATTCTCGGCCGCATTGAACCGCTTGCGTACAGGCATAGCTCGGAGTGGTGTGTGTGAGTGCACGTACAGGAAGGCTGGCTAGGATGTATTGTAGTAGAGGGAAGGATTTTCGACGCTGCCGTGAATATCTCGTTTCGACAAGCGTTCTTGGCTTGCCGCGCAACGATGATCGAGCGTTGATGTATTTCCCTTTACAGTGTCTCCGTACATCGATGTTTTTGCATTTATTTCTAACTCATTCTGGTTATAATTATATCGCGTATTCGGTGAAATTTATATTTTTGAACTAAATTGTTTAGCATATTATCGAAAAAATAAATCTCCATTGATGGCGTATATTTATGTAAAATTTCCGAGATAAACGATTATTGCAAATATTATTTTGGATTGAACACAAACCTTTGAAAATTAAGTCTGGCCGATGAAAAGCTTATAAATAATCGAGTCCATTGATATTTTCATATCAGGTATAACTCACAGCACTCCTGCCTTCTCAAGAGAACACAATTCACTCACGTTTGCACAATCTTTATGATAACTCAAGAACCAGCTAAGATTTTCCGTGGTTCTTGGGCTTAAATTAAAGATACAAATGTAGAAGTGAGGCGTGAGAAATTTTAAATAAGAAAAAATTAACTTTCTCTATAAGTCAAAATCAAGATAGAAAATTTGGGAATAATCCTTAATGATGGAAATATATTCTTTTTAATATTAATAAATTCAAACATCCATAAGCTTTTCAATAGTGCTTGCAGAAATTTCTTAGCGTTTTTCATCTGAAAGATGTCGACGTTCAAAAACCAGTGATTTTTACGAGCACGTTTGTGGCCTGATAATGTTCTCCGGTAGTGTATAAAATAAAGAATTACTGTTTTAATATTCTGTTTTAATTTTCATGTCATGATCAAAAGTTTTTTTTCAAAATACAAAAAAAATCATTCTTTATTAATAAATAAATGAATTTGAATTATCATTTCAAACTTCACATCCTTTATATATTTCTACTAGCCGAAACAAAATGTCCACGGCCTCACAGAAAATGTTTTTTTTCTGAAATCGGCTCTCAGTCAGTTTCGATGCTTCTTCGGCAATCGAACGTTAATCTCGTAAAATTAAAGTCCTCTAAATGAAAGAATGAAAATGAAAGAAAAATAAGTAATGAAATTAAATGAAAAATTCACGGGTACGCCTCACTATTGACATTGAGAGCTGAAATTTGGAGGATCTTCTTCTTACGATGTCAACTTAAGATTTTTCAAGTGGAATACATTTTTTTTTAATACAAATAAATTATATAATAATTTTAAAAAAAGTTGACAGGTACGCCTTAATATTAAGATAAAGCGCTAAAATTTGAAAAATCTTGATTCTTTGAGGTCACTACTAAATTTTGCAACTAGGAAAAATTAAAAAAAAAAGTTAACAAAAAAGTGAAAAAAGAAAATTCACGGACACGCTTTATCACTATATCATGATGGAGAGCTTAAATTTGAAAAACGAGTTCTTTTTGAGCTCAACTTTATATTGTTTAAATAGGAAAAAAAAATTTCAAACGTCGATAAAAAAATATTCAACACTTTTCAGGCGTCCCTTAGTGTTAAGATAGAGAGCTCAAATTTACAGGTCCAGTCAATCGGGTCTTTCGGGAGGTTTCCGCAGCTGAGGACAGTTGGGTCAACATTTTTGCCCCCGAATTTCTTACATCAATATATATCGAAAATGAAAAGAGCCGAATTTCAGCGTTTTTTATTTTGAGCCCCTGCTTTTGAGTACAGTCAAACGAATTTTTTGGACTATCGACCATGCTCCGTCATTCAAATCGAATTACCTCAGCAACGGTCAGTGATGACTTAAAGAACCACGGGTGTTCTTGAACGCTCTATACAATGAAAACATTTACGATTATGTTGCACAAATTCAACAATTACTCATAAGCGATTTAAAATTGAAAGTGAAATAGGACAAAAAATGTACCCTTAATTCAAAAAAAAAATTTTTTTCAATTAAACGGAATAGAAAACTTCAGCCACCTTGAACTATTTGGGCCGACGCTTCGTTCGGAAGCTATAGCTTTTTTTGTCATAAAAAACCCGTAAATATACGTATGCTATTTGTAAGAAATTGCATGAAAGAAACGTATTCTTAATTATTGAAATTTATTTTTTTCCCAATACCTTTAACGAAAACAAAAATTTTGAAACCCTGCCGAACTTGGGCTGAGGCTTCTTTCGAAGGTTATAGCTTTTTTTGTTATAAAAAACCCGTAAATATACATGTTTTAGTAGTCAAAGATTACATGAAAAAAAAAATATCCCCAATTATTGAAATTTATTTTTCTTCAAATTCCTTGAACGAAAACGAAAATGTTGACAACCAGCCAGACTTGTGTCGACGCTCCGTTCTAAAGTTATAGGTTTTTTCTTGACAACCGGGTAAATATTTACGGGTTATTATGTCGAGTAAAAGCTATAACTTCCGAACGAAGCGTCGGCCCAAAAAGTTCAAGGTGGCTAAAGTTTAATTTCCGTTTAAGAAATTGAAAAAAAAAGTTTTTAAAAAGTAAGTAAATTTTTCTTCTATTTAACTATATATGGGGCATTCCATGGCATTACGGGTAGTCCGCGTACCCTTGACTCAAAATTTTGCCCCACGATTTTTTCCATTAATCTACATCGAAAATGAAGAGACACGTGTTTCGGGGTTTGCCGTTTTCAGCGCCCGCTAATGAGATGCAGTAGATTGAAGGTTTCAATTATTGACGATATTTCGAATTTCAAATCGATATATCTCGACAACCGCCAATAATAATTAAAAAAACCAAGGGAGCTTTTTCTTT
>CAXAQZ010000210.1:0-31772 GCA_963971145.1 Sussaba pulchella
AGTGAGAGAGAGAGAGAGAGAGAGAGAGAGAGAGTGGGGAAGTGCGAAAGTGAGAGAGTGAGAGAGTGAGACAGTAAGAAAGTGAGAGATTAAGAGAGTGAGAGAGTGAGAGAGTGAGAGAGTGAGAGAGTGAAAGAGTGAGAGAGTGAGAGAGTGAGAGAGTGAGAGAGTGAGAGAGTGAGAGAGTGAGAGAGTGAGGGAGTAAGAGAGTGAGAGAGTGAGAGAGTGAGAGAGTGAGAGAGTGAGAGAGTGAGAGAGTGAGAGAGTGAGAGAGTGAGAGAGTGAGAGAGTGAGAGAGTGAGAGAGTGAGAGAGTGAGAGAGTGAGAGAGTGAGAGAGTGAGAGAGTGAGAGAGTGAGAGAGTGAGAGTGTGATAGAGTGAGAGAGTGAGAGAGTGAGAGAGTGAAAGAGTGAGAGAGTGAGAGAGTGAGAGAGTGAGAGAGTGAGAGAGTGAGAGAGTGAGAGAGTGAGAGAGTGAGAGAGTGAGAGAGTGAGAGAGTGAGAGAGTGAGAGAGTGAGAGAGTGAGAGATTGAGAGAGTAAGAGAGTGCGAGAGTAAGAGAGTGAGATAGTGAGAGAGTGAGAGAGTAGGAGAGTGAAGGAGTGACAGAGTGAAGGAGTGAGAGAGTGAGAGAGTGAGAAAGTAAGAGAGTGAGAGAGGGTAAGAGTGAGAGAGTGAGAGAGTGATAGAGTGAGAGAGTGAGAGAGTGAGAGAGTGAGAGAGTGAGAGAGTGAGAGAGTGAGAGAGTGAGAGAGTGAGAGAGTGAGAGAGTGAGAGAGTGAGAGAGTGAGAGAGTGAGAGAGTAAGAGAGTGAGAGAGTAAGAGAGTGAGAGAGTGAGAGAGTGAGAGAGTGAGAGAGTGAGAGAGTGAGAGAGTGAGAGAGTGAGAGAGTGAGAGAGTGAGAGAGTGAGAGAGTGAGAGAGTGAGAGAGTGAGAGAGTGAGAGAGTGAGAGAGTAAGAGAGTGAGAGAGTGAGCGAGTGAGAGAGTGAGAGAGTGAGAGAGTGAGAGAGTGAGAGAGTGAGAGAGTGAGTGAGTGAGAGAGTGAGAGAGTAAGAGAGTGAGAAAGTAAGAGAGTGAGAGAGTGAGAGAGTGAGAGAGTGAGAGAGTGAGAGAGTGAGAGAGTGATAGAGTGAGAGAGTGAGAGAGTGAGAGAGTGAGAGAGTGAGAGAGTGAGAGAGTGAGAGAGTGAGAGAGTGAGAGAGTGAGAGAGTGAGAGAGTGAGAGAGTGAGAGAGTGAGAGAGTGAGAGAGTGAGAGAGTAAGAGAGTGAGAGAGTAAGAGAGTGAGAGAGTGAGAGAGTGAGAGAGTGAGAGAGTGAGAGAGTGAGAGAGTGAGAGAGTGAGAGAGTGAGAGAGTGAGAGAGTGAGAAAGTGAGAAAGTGAGAAAGTGAGAGGGTAAGAGAGTGAGAGAGTAAGAAAGTGAGAGAGTGAGAGAGTGAGAGAGTGAGAGAGTGAGAGCGTGAGAGATTGAGAGAGTACGAGCGTTAGAGAGGGAGAGAGTGAGAGAGTGAGACAGTGATCGAGTGAGTGAGAGAGAGAGAGAGAGTGAGGTTGTAAGAAAGTGAGAGAGTGAGCGAGTGAGAGAGTAAGAGGGTGAGAGAGTGAGAGAGTGAGAGAGTGAAAGAGTGAGAGAGTGAGAGAGTGAGAGAGTGAGAGAGTGAGAGAGTGGGAGAGTGAGAGAGTGAGAGAGTGAGAGAGTGAGAGAGTGAGAGAGTGAGAGAGTGAGAGAGTGAGAGAGTGAGAGAGTGAGAGAGTAAGAGAGTGAGAGAGTAAGAGAGTGAGAGAGTGAGAGAGTGAGAGAGTGAGAGAGTGAAAGAGTGAGAGAGTGAGAGAGTGAGAGAGTGAGAACGTGAGAAAGTGAGAAAGTGAGAGGGTAAGAGAGTGAGAGAGTAAGAAAGTGAGAGAGTGAGAGAGTGAGAGAGTGAGAGAGTACGAGCGTTAGAGAGGGAGAGAGTGAGAGAGTGAGACAGTGATCGAGTGAGTGAGAGAGAGAGAGAGAGTGAGGTAGTAAGAAAGTGAGAGAGTGAGAGAGTGAGAGAGTAAGAGGGTGAGAGAGTGAGAGAGTGAGAGAGTGAGAGAGTGAAAGAGTGAGAGAGTGAGAGAGTGAGAGAGTGAGAGAGTGAGAGAGTGAGAGAGTGAGAGAGTGAGAGAGTGAGAGAGTGAGAGAGTGAGAGAGTGAGAGAGTGAGAGAGTGAGAGAGTGAGAGAGTGAGAGAGTGAGAGAGTGAGAGCGTGAGAGAGTGAGAGAGTGAGAGAGTGAGGGAGCGAGAGAGTAAAAGAGTGGAGAGAGTGAGAGAGTGAGAGAGTGAGAGAGTGAGAGAGTGAGAGAGTGAGAGAGTGAGAGAGTGAGAGAGTAAGAGAGTGAGGGAGCGAGAGAGTGAGAGAGTGAGAGAGTGAGAGAGTAAGAGAGTGAGAGAGTGAAAGAGTAAGAAAGTGAGAGATTGAGAGAGTAAGAGAGTGCGAGAGTAAGAGAGTGAAATAGTGAGAGAGTGAGAGAGTAAAAGAGTAAAGGAGTGAGAGAGTGAGGGAGTGAGAGAGTAAGAGAGTGAGAGAGTGAGAAAGTGAGAAAGTGAGAGACTGAAAGAGTGAGAGAGTGAGAGAGTGAGAGAGTGAGAGAGTGAGAGAGTGAGTGAGTGAGAGAGAAAGAGATAGTGAGGAAGTGAGAAAGTGAAAAAGTGAGAGAGTAAGAGAGTGAGAGAGTGAAAGAGTGAGAGAGTGAGAGAGTGAGAGAGTGAGAGAGTGAGAGAGTGAGAGAGTGAGAGAGTGAGAGAGTGAGAGAGTGAGAGAGTGAGAGAGTGAGAGAGTGAGACAGTGAGAGAGTAAGAAAGTGAGAGAGTGAGAGAGTGAGAGAGTGAGAGAGTGAGAAAGTGAGGGAGAAAGAGAGTGAGAGAGTGGGGGAGTGGGGAGAGTGAGAGAGTGAGAGAGTGAGAGAGTGAGAAAGTAAGAGAGTGAGAGAGTGAAGAAGTGAGAAAGTGAGAGAGTGAGAGAGTAAGAGATGGAGAGAGTAAGAGAGTGAGAGAGTGAGAGAGTGAGAGAGTAAAAGAGTGAAAGTGTGAGAGAGTGAGAGAGTGATAGAGTGAGAGAGAGAGAGAGAAAGAGAGAGTGGGGAAGTGCGAAAGTGAGAGAGTGGGAGAGTGAGACAGTAAGAGAGTGAGAGATTAAGAGAGTGAGAGAGTGAGAGAGTGAGAGAGTAAGAGAGTGAGAGAGTGAGAGAGTAAGAGAGTGAGACAGTAAGAGAGTGAGAGATTAAGAGAGTGAGAGAGTGAGAGAGTGAGAGAGTAAGAGAGTGAGAGAGTGAGAGAGTAAGAGGGTGAGAGAGTGAGAGAGTGAGAGAGTGAGAGAGTGAGGGAGTGAGAGAGTGAGAGAGTGAGAGAGTGAGAGAGTGAGAGAGTGAGAGAGTGAGAGAGTGAGAGAGTGAGAGAGTGAGAGAGTGAGAGAGTGAGAGAGTGAGAGAGTGAGAGAGTGAGAGAGTGAGAGAGTGAGAGAGTGAGAGAGTGAGAGAGTGAGAGAGTGAGAGAGTGAGAGAGTGAGAGAGTGAGAGAGTGAGAGAGTGAGAGAGTGAGAGAGTGAGAGAGTGAGAGAGTGAGAGAGTGAGAGAGTGAGAAAGTGAGAGAGTGAGAGAGTGAGAGAGTGAGAGAGTGAGAGAGTGAGAGAGTGAGAGAGTGAGAGAGTGAGAGAGTGAGAGAGTGAGAGAGTGAGAGAGTGAGAGAGTGAGAGAGTGAGAGAGTGAGAGAGTGAGAGAGTGAGAGAGTGAGAGAGTGAGAGAGTGAGAGAGTGAGAGAGTGAGAGAGTGAGAGAGTGAGAGAGTGAGAGAGTGAGAGAGTGAGAGAGTGAGAGAGTGAGAGAGTGAGAGAGTGAGAGAGTGAGAAAGTGAGAGAGTGAGAGAGTGAGAGAGTGAGAGAGTGAGAGAGTGAGAGAGTGAAAGAGTGAGAGAGTGAGGGAGCGAGAGAGTGAGAGAGTGGGAGAGTGAGAGAGTAAGAGAGTGAGAGAGAGAAAGAGTAAGAAAGTGAGAGATTGAGAGAGTAAGAGAGTGCGAGAGTAAGAGAGTGAGATAGTGAGAGAGTGAGAGAGTAGAAGAGTGAAGGAGTGACAGAGTGAGGGAGTGAGAGAGTGAGAGAGTGAGAAAGTAAGAGAGTGAGAGAGGGAGAGAGTGAGAGATTGAGAGAGTGATAGAGTGAGAGAGTGAGAGAGTGAGAGAGTGAGAGAGTGAGAGAGTGAGAGAGTGAGAGAGTGAGAGAGTGAGAGAGTGAGAGAGTGAGAGAGTGAGAGAGTGAGAGAGTGAGAGAGTGAGAGAGTGAGAGAGTGAGAGAGTAAGAGAGTGAGAAAGTGAGAGAGTGAGAGAGTGAGAGAGTGAGAGAGTGAGAGAGTGAGAGAGTGAGAGAGTGAGAGAGTGAGAGAGTGAGAGAGTGAGAGAGTGAGAGAGTGAGAGAGTGAGAAAGTGAGAAAGTGAGAAAGTGAGAGGGTAAGAGAGTGAGAGAGTAAGAAAGTGAGAGAGTGAGAGAGTGAGAGAGTCAGAGAGTGAGAGCGTGAGAGATTGAGAGAGTACGAGCGTTAGAGAGGGAGAGAGTGAGACAGTGAGACAGTGATCGAGTGAGTGAGAGAGAGAGAGAGAGTGAGGTAGTAAGAAAGTGAAAGAGTGAGAGAGTGAGAGAGTAAGAGGGTGAGAGAGTGAGAGAGTACGAGAGTGAGAGAGTGAGAGAGTGAGAGAGTGAGAGATTAAAAGAGTGAGAGAGTGAGAGAGTGAGAAAGTGAGAGAGTGAGAGAGTAAGAGAGTGAGAGAGTGAAAGAGTGAGAGAGTGAGAGAGTGAGAGAGTGAGAGAGTGAGAAAGTGAGAGAGTGAGAGAGTGAGAGAGTGAGAGAGTGAGAGAGTGAGAGAGTGAGAGAGTGAGAGAGTGAGAGAGTGAGAGAGTGAGAGGGTGAGAGAGTGAGAGAGTGAGAGAGTGAGAGAGTGAGAGAGTGAGAGAGTGAGAGAGTGAGAGAGTGAGAGAGTGAGAGAGTGAGAGAGTGAGAGAGTGAGAGAGTGAGAGAGTGAGAGAGTGAGAGAGTGAGAGAGTGAGAGAGTGAGAGAGTGAGAGAGTGAGAGAGTGAGAGAGTGAAAGAGTGAGAGAGTGAGGGAGCGAGAGAGTGAGAGAGTAAGAGAGTGAGAGAGTAAGAGAGTGAGAGAGAGAAAGAGTAAGAAAGTGAGAGATTGAGAGAGTAAGAGAGTGCGAGAGTAAGAGAGTGAGATAGTGAGAGAGTGAGAGAGTAGAAGAGTGAAGGAGTGACAGAGTGAGGAAGTGAGAGAGTTAGAGCGTGAGAAAGTAAGAGAGTGAGAGAGTGGGAGAGTGAGAGAGTGAGAGAGTGAGAGAGTGAGAGAGTGAGAGAGTAAGAGAGTGAGAGAGGGAGAGAGTGAGAGAGTGAGAGAGTGAGAGAGTGAGGGAGCGAGAGAGTAAGAGAGTGAGAGAGTGAGAGAGTAAGAGAGTGAGAGAGTGAGAGAGTGAGAGAGTGAGAGAGTGAGAGAGTGAGAGAGTGAGAGAGTGAGAGAGTGAGAGAGTGAGGGAGCGAGAGAGTGAGAGAGTGAGAGAGTGAGAGAGTAAGAGAGTGAGAGAGTGAAAGAGTAAGAAAGTGAGAGATTGAGAGAGTAAGAGAGTGCGAGAGTAAGAGAGTAAGATAGTAAGAGAGTGAGAGAGTAAAAGAGTAAAGGAGTGAGAGAGTGAGGGAGTGAGAGCGTAAGAGAGTGAGAGAGTGAGAAAGTGAGAAAGTGAGAGACTGAAAGAGTGAGAGAGTGAGAGAGTGAGAGAGTGAGAGAGTGAGAGAGTGAGTGAGTGAGAGAGAAAGAGAGTGAGAGAGTGAGAGAGTGAGAGAGTGAGAGAGTGAGAGAGTGAGAGAGTGAGAGAGTGAGAGAGTGAGGGAGCGAGAGAGTGAGAGAGTGAGAGAGTGAGAGAGTAGAAGAGTGAGAGAGTGAAAGATTAAGAAAGTGAGAGATTGAGAGAGTAAGAGAGTGCGAGAGTAAGAGAGTGAGATAGTGAGAGAGTGAGAGAGTAAAAGAGTAAAGGAGTGAGAGAGTCAGGGAGTGAGAGAGTAAGAGAGTGAGAGAGTGAGAAAGTGAGAAAGTGAGAGAGTGAGAGAGTGAGAGAGTGAGAGAGTGAGAGAGTGATAGAGTGAGAGAGTGAGAGAGTGAGAGAGTGAGAGAGTGAGAGAGTGAGAGAGTGAGAGAGTGAGAGAGTGAGAGAGTGAGAGAGTAAGAGAGTGGGAGAGTGAGAGAGTAAGAGAGTGAGAGAGTGAGCGAGTGAGAGAGTGCGAGTGAGAGAGTGAGAGAGTGAGAGAGTGAGAGAGTGAGAGAGTGAGAGAGTGAGAGAGTGAGAGAGTGAGAGAGTGAGAGAGTGAAAGAGTGAGAGAGTGAGAGAGTGAGAGAGTGAGAGAGTGAGAAAGTGAGAGAGTGAGAGAGTGAGAGAGTGAGAGAGTGAGAGAGTGAGAGAGTGAGAGAGTAAAAGAGTGAGAGAGTGAGAGAGTGAGAGAGTGAAGAAGTGAGAAAGTAAGAGAGTGAGAGAGTAAGAGATTGAGAGAGTAAGAGAGTAAAAGAGTGAGAGAGTGAAAGAGTGAAAGTGTGAGAGAGTGAGAGAGTGATAGAGTGAGAGAGAGAGAGAGAGAGTGGGGAAGTGCGAAAGTGAGAGAGTGAGAGAGTGAGACAGTAAGAGAGTGAGAGATTAAGAGAGTGAGAGAGTGAGAGAATGAGAGAGTGAGAGAGTGAGAGAGTGAGAGAGTGAGAGAGTCAGAGAGTGAGAGAGTGAGAGAGTGAGAGAGTGAGAGAGTGAGAGAGTGAGAGAGTGAGAGAGTGAGAGAGTGAGAGAGTGAGAGAGTGAGAGAGTGAGAGAGTGAGAGAGTGAGAGAGTGAGAGAGTGAGAGAGTGAGAGAGTGAGAGAGTGAGAGAGTGAGAGAGTGAGAGAGTGAGAGAGTGAGAGAGTGAGAGAGTGAGAGAGTGAGAGAGTGAGAGAGTGAGAGAGTGAGAGAGTGAGAGAGTGAGAGAGTGAGAGAGTGAGAGAGTGAGAGAGTGAGAGAGTGAGAGAGTGAGAGAGTGAGAGAGTGAGAGAGTGAGAGAGTGAGAGAGTGAGAGAGTGAGAGAGTGAGAGAGTGAGAAAGTGAGAGAATGAGAGAGTAAGAGAGTGAGAGAGTGAGAGAGTGAGAGAGTGAAAGAGTGAGAGAGTGAGAGAGTGAGAGAGTGAGAGAGTGAGAGAGTGAGAGAGTGAGAGAGTGAGAGAGTAAGAGAGTGAGAGAGTGAGAGAGAGAGAGAGTGAGAGAGTGAGAGAGTGAGAGAGTGAGAGAGTGAGAGAGTGAGAAAGTGAGAGAGTGAGAGAGTGAGAGAGTGAGAGAGTGAGAAAGTGAGAGAGTGAGAGAGTGAGAGAGTGAGAGAGTGAGAAAGTGAGAGAGTGAGAGAGTGAGAGAGTGAGAGAGTGAGAGAGTGAGAGAGAGAGAGAGTGAGAGAGTGAGAGAGTGAGAGAGTGAGAGAGTGAGAGAGTGAGAGAGTGAGAGAGTGAGAGAGTGAGAGAGTGAGAGAGTGAGAGAGTGAGAGAGTGAGAGAGTGAGAGAGTGAGAGAGTGAGAGAGTGAGAGAGTGAGAGAGTGAGAGAGTGAGAGAGTGAGAGAGTGAGAGAGTGAGAGAGTGAGAGAGTGAGAGAGTGAGAGAGTGAGAGAGTGAGAGAGTGAGAGAGTGAGAGAGTGAGAGAGTGAGAGAGTGAGAGAGTGAGAGAGTGAGAGAGTGAGAGAGTGAGAGAGTGAGAGAGTGAGAGAGTGAGAGAGTGAGAGAGTGAGAGAGTAAGAGAGTGAGAGAGTGAGAGAGTGAGAGAGTGAGAGAGTGAGAGAGTGAGAGAGTAAGAGAGTCAGAGAGTGAGAAAGTGAGAGAGTAGGAGAGTGAGAGAGTAAGAAAGTGAGAGAGTGAGAGAGTGAGAGAGTGAGAGAGTGAGAGCATAAGAGATTGAGAGAGTACGAGCGTTAGAGAGGGATAGAGTGAGAGAGTGAGACAGTGATCGAGTGAGTGAGAGAGAGAGAGAAAGTGAGGTAGTAAGAAAGTGAGAGAGTGAGAGAGTGAGAGAGTAAGAGGGTGAGAGAGTGAGAGAGTACGAGAGTGAGAGAGTGAGAGAGTGAGAGAGTGAGAGATTAAAAGAGTGAGAGTGTGAGAGAGTAAGAGAGTGAGAGAGTGAGAGAGTGAGAGAGTGAGGGAGTGAGAGAGTGAAAGAGTGAGAAAGTGAAAGAGTGAGAGAGTGAGAGAGTGAGAGAGTGAGAGAGTGAGAGAGTAAGAGAGTGAGAGAGTGAGAGAGTGAGAGAGTGAGAGAGTGAGAGAGTGAGAGAGTGAGAAAGTGAGAGAGTAGGAGAGTGAAAGAGTAAGAAAGTGAGAGGGTGAGAGAGTGAGAGAGTGAGAGAGTGAGAGCATGAGAGATTGAGAGAGTACGAGCGTTAGAGAGGGATAGAGTGAGAGAGTGAGACAGTGATCGAGTGAGTGAGAGAGAGAGAGAGAGTGAGGTATTAAGAAAGTGAGAGAGTGAGAGAGTGAGAGAGTAAGAGGGTGAGAGAGTGAGAGAGTACGAGAGTGAGAGAGTGAGAGAGTGAGAGAGTGAGAGATTAAAAGAGTGAGAGTGTGAGAGAGTAAGAGAGTGAGAGAGTGAGAGAGTGAGGGAGTGAGAGAGTGAAAGAGTGAGAGAGTGAAAGAGTGAGAGAGTGAGAGAGTGAGAGAGTGAGAGAGTGAGAGAGTGAGAGAGTGAGAGAGTGAGAGAGTGAGAAAGTGAGAGAGTGAGAGAGTGAGAGAGTGAGAGAGTGAGAGAGTGAGAGAGTGAGAGAGTGAGAGAGTGAGAGAGTGAGAGAGTGAGAGAGTGAGAGAGTGAGAGAGTGAGAGAGTGAGAGAGTGAGAGAGTGAGAGAGTGAGAGAGTGAGAGAGTGAGAGAGTGAGAGAGTGAGAGAGTGAGAGAGTGAGAGAGTAAGAGAGTGAGAGAGTGAAAGAGTAAGAAAGTGAGAGATTGAGAGAGTAAGAGAGTGCGAGAGTTTGAGAGTGAGATAGTGAGAGAGTGAGAGAGTAAAAGAGTAAAGGAGTGAGAGAGTGAGGGAGTGAGAGAGTAAGAGAGTGAGAGAGTGAGAAACCGAGAAAGTGAGAGACTGAAAGAGTGAGAGAGTGAGAGAGTGAGAGAGTAGGAGAGTGAGACAGTGAGAGAGTGAGAGAGTGAGAGAGTGAGAGAGTTAGAGAGTGAGAGAGTGAGAGAGTGAGAGAGTGAGACAGTGAGATAGTAAGAAAGTGAGAGAGTGAGAGAGTGAGAGAGTGAGAGAGTGAGAGAGTGATAGCATGAGAGATTGAGAGAGTACGAGCGTTAGAGAGGGATAGAGTGAGAGAGTGAGACAGTGATCGAGTGAGTGAGAGAGAGAGAGAAAGAAGTAGTAAGAAAGTGAGAGAGTGAGAGAGTGAGAGAGTAAGAGGGTGAGCGAGTGAGAGAGTGAGAGAGTGAGAGAGTGAGAGAGTGAGAGAGTGAGAGAGTGAGAGATTAAAAGAGTGAGAGTGTAAGAGAGTAAGAGAGTGAGAGAGTGAGAGAGTGAGGGAGTGAGAGAGTGAAAGAGTGAGAGAGTGAGAGAGTGAGAGAGTGAGAGAGTGAGAGAGTGAGAGAGTAAGAGAGTGAGAGAGTGAGAGAGTGAGAGAGTGAGAGAGTGAGAGAACGAGAGAGTCAGAAAGTGAGAGAGTGAGAGAGTGAGAGAGTGAGAGAGTGAGAGAGTGAGAGAGTGAGAGAGTGAGAGAATGAGAGAGTGAGAGAGTGAGAGAGTGAGAGAGTGAGAGAGTGAGAGAGTGAGAGAGTGAGAGAGTGAGAGAGTGAGAGAGTGAGAGAGTGAGAAAATGAGAGAGTGAGAGAGTGAGAGAGTGAGAGAGTGAGAGAGTGAGAGAGTGAGAGAGTGAGAGAGTGAGAGAGTGAGAGAGTGAAAGAGTGGGAGATTAAGAGAGTGAAGGAGTGAGAGAGTAAGAGACTAAGAAAGTGAGAGAATACGAGAGTGAGAGAGTGAGAGAGTGAGAAAGTGAGAAAGTGGGAGAGTGAGAGAGTGAGAGAGTAACAGAGTGAGAAAGTGAGAGAGTAAGAGAGTGAGAGAGTGAGAGAGTGAGAGAGTGAGAGAGTGAGAGAGTGAGAGAGTGAGAAAGTAAGAGCGTGAGAGAGTGAGAGAGTGAGAGAGTGAGAGATCAAAATGAGTAGAAGAGTGAGAGAGTGAGAGAGTAAGAGAGTGTGAGAGTGAGAGTGAAAGAGTAAGAGAGTGAGAAAGTGAGCTGGCCAGAAAGTGGGAGAGTGAGAGAGTAAGAGGGTGAGAAAGGGAGAGAGTGAGAGAGTAAGAGAGTGAAAGAGTGAGAGAGTGAGAGAGTGAGAGAGTGAGAGAGTGAGAGAGTGAGAGAGTGAGAGAGTGAGAGAGTGAGAGAGTGAGAGAGTGAGAGAGTGAAAAAGTGAGAGAGTGAGAGAGTGAGAGAGTAAGAGAGTGAGAAAGTTAGAGAGTAAAAGATTAAGAGAGTGAGAAAGTAAGGGAGTAAGAGAGTGAAAAAGCGAGAGAGTGAGAAAGTCAGAGAGTAAGAGAGTGAGAGAGTGAAAGAGTGAGAGAGTGAGAGAGTGAGAGAGTGAGAGAGTGAGAGAGTGAGAGAGTAAGAAAGTGAGAGAGTGAGAGAGTGAGAGAGTGCGAGAGTGAGAGAGTGAGAGAGTGAGAGAGTGAGAGAGTGAGAGAATGAGAGAGTGAGAGAGTGAGAGAGTGAGAGAGTGAGAGAGTGAGAGAGTGAGAGAGTGAGAGAGTGAGAGAGTGAGAGAGTGAGAGAGTGAGAGAGTGAGAGAGTGAGAGAGTGAGAGAGTGAAAGAGTGAGAGAGTGAGAGAGTAAGAGAGTGAGAGAGTGAGAGAGTAAGAGAGTGAGAGAGTGAGAAAGTGAGAGAGTGAGAGAGTGAGAGAGTGAGAGAGTGAGAGAGTGAGAGAGTGAGAGAGTGAGAGAGTGAGAGAGTGAGAGAGTGAGAGAGTGAGAGAGTGAGAGAGTGAGAGAGTGAGAGAGTGAGAGAGTAAGAGAGTGAGAGAGTGAGAGAGTGAGAGAGTGAGAGAGTGAGAGAGTGAAACAGTGAGAGAGTGAGGGAGCGAGAGAGTGAGAGAGTGGGAGAGTGAGAGAGTAAGAGAGTAAGAGAGAGAAAGAGTAAGAAAGTGAGAGATTGAGAGAGTAAGAGAGTGCGAGAGTAAGAGAGTGAGATAGTGAGAGAGTGAGAGAGTAGAAGAGTGAAGGAGTGACAGAGTGAAGGAGTGAGAGAGTGAGAGAGTGAGAAAGTAAGAGAGTGAGAGAGGGTAAGAGTGAGAGAGTGAGAGAGTGATAGAGTGAGAGAGTGAGAGAGTGAGAGAGTGAGAGAGTGAGAGAGTGAGAGAGTGAGAGAGTGAGAGAGTGAAAGAGTGAGAGAGTGAGAGAGTGAGAGAGTGAGAGAGTGAGAGAGTGAGAGAGTGAAAGAGTGAGAGAGTGAGACAGTGAAAGAGTAAGAAAGTGAAAGAGTGAGAGAGTGAGAGAGTGAGAGAGTGAGAAAGTGAGGGAGAAAGAGAGTGAGAGAGTGGGGGAGTGAGAGAGTGAGAGAGTGAGAGAGTGAGAGAGTGAGAAAGTAAGAGAGTGAGAGAGTGAAGAAGTGAGAAAGTGAGAGAGTGAGAGAGTAAGAGATTGAGAGAGTAAGAGAGTGAGAGAGTGAGAGAGTAAAAGAGTGAAAATGTGAGAGAGTGAGAGAGTGATAGAGTGAGAGAGAGAGAGAGAGAGAGAGAGAGTGGGGAAGTGCGAAAGTGAGAGAGTGAGAGAGTGAGACAGTAAGAGAGTGAGAGATTAAGAGAGTGAGAGAGTGAGAGAGTGAGAGAGTGAAAGAGTGAGAGAGTGAGAGAGTGAGAGAGTGAGAGAGTGAGAGAGTGAGAGAGTGAGAGAGTGAGGGAGTAAGAGAGTGAGAGAGTGAGAGAGTGAGAGAGTGAGAGAGTGAGAGAGTGAGAGAGTGAGAGAGTGAGAGAGTGAGAGAGTGAGAGAGTGAGAGAGTGAGAGAGTGAGAGAGTGAGAGAGTGAGAGAGTGAGAGAGTGAGAGAGTGAGAGAGTGAGAGAGTGAGAGAGTGAGAGTGTGATAGAGTGAGAGAGTGAGAGAGTGAGAGAGTGAAAGAGTGAGAGAGTGAGAGAGTGAGAGAGTGAGAGAGTGAGAGAGTGAGAGAGTGAGAGAGTGAGAGAGTGAGAGAGTGAGAGAGTGAGAGAGTGAGAGAGTGAGAGAGTGAGAGAGTGAGAGATTGAGAGAGTAAGAGAGTGCGAGAGTAAGAGAGTGAGATAGTGAGAGAGTGAGAGAGTAGGAGAGTGAAGGAGTGACAGAGTGAAGGAGTGAGAGAGTGAGAGAGTGAGAAAGTAAGAGAGTGAGAGAGGGTAAGAGTGAGAGAGTGAGAGAGTGATAGAGTGAGAGAGTGAGAGAGTGAGAGAGTGAGAGAGTGAGAGAGTGAGAGAGTGAGAGAGTGAGAGAGTGAGAGAGTGAGAGAGTGAGAGAGTGAGAGAGTGAGAGAGTAAGAGAGTGAGAGAGTAAGAGAGTGAGAGAGTGAGAGAGTGAGAGAGTGAGAGAGTGAGAGAGTGAGAGAGTGAGAGAGTGAGAGAGTGAGAGAGTGAGAGAGTGAGAGAGTGAGAGAGTGAGAGAGTGAGAGAGTGAGAGAGTGAGAGAGTGAGAGAGTGAGAGAGTAAGAGAGTGAGAGAGTGAGCGAGTGAGAGAGTGAGAGAGTGAGAGAGTGAGAGAGTGAGAGAGTGAGAGAGTGAGTGAGTGAGAGAGTGAGAGAGTAAGAGAGTGAGAAAGTAAGAGAGTGAGAGAGTGAGAGAGTGAGAGAGTGAGAGAGTGAGAGAGTGATAGAGTGAGAGAGTGAGAGAGTGAGAGAGTGAGAGAGTGAGAGAGTGAGAGAGTGAGAGAGTGAGAGAGTGAGAGAGTGAGAGAGTGAGAGAGTGAGTGAGTGAGAGAGTGAGAGAGTGAGAGAGTAGAGAGTGAGAGAGTAAGAGAGTGAGAGAGTGAGAGAGTGAGAGAGTGAGAGAGTGAGAGAGGAGAGAGTGAGAGAGTGAGAGAGTGAAGAGTGAGAGAGTGAGAGAGTGAGAAAGTGAGAAAGTGAGAAAGTGAGAGGGTAAGAGAGTGAGAGAGTAAGAAAGTGAGAGAGTGAGAGAGTGAGAGAGTGAGAGAGTGAGAGCGTGAGAGATTGAGAGAGTACGAGCGTTAGAGAGGGAGAGAGTGAGAGAGTGAGACAGTGATCGAGTGAGTGAGAGAGAGAGAGAGAGTGAGGTTGTAAGAAAGTGAGAGAGTGAGCGAGTGAGAGAGTAATAGAGGTGAGAGAGTGAGAGAGTGAGAGAGTGAAAGAGTGAGAGAGTGAGAGAGTGAGAGAGTGATGAGAGTGGGAGAGTGAGAGAGTGAGAGAGTGAGAGAGTGAGAGAGTGAGAGAGTGAGAGAGTGAGAGAGTGAGAGAGTGAGAGAGTGAGAGAGTAAGAGAGTGAGAGAGTAAGAGAGTGAGAGAGTGAGAGAGTGAGAGAGTGAGAGTGTGAAAGAGTGAGAGAGTGAGAGAGTGAGAGAGTGAGAGAGTGAGAACGTGAGAAAGTGAGAAAGTGAGAGGGTAAGAGAGTGAGAGAGTAAGAAAGTGAGAGAGTGAGAGAGGTGAGAGAGTGAGAGAGTACGAGCGTTAGAGAGGGAGAGAGTGAGAGAGTGAGACAGTGGATCGAGTGAGTGAGAGAGAGAGAGAGAGTGAGGTAGTAAGAAAGTGAGAGAGTGAGAGAGTGAGAGAGTAAGAGGGTGAGAGAGTGAGAGAGTGAGAGAGTGAAAGAGTGAGAGAGTGAGAGAGTGAGAGAGTGAGAGAGTGAGAGAGTGAGAGAGTGAGAGAGTGAGAGAGTGAGAGAGTGAGAGAGTGAGAGAGTGAGAGAGTGAGAGAGTGAGAGAGTGAGAGAGTGAGAGAGTGAGAGCGTGAGAGAGTGAGAGAGTGAGAGAGTGAGGGAGCGAGAGAGTAAAAGAGTGAGAGAGTGAGAGAGTGAGAGAGTGAGAGAGTGAGAGAGTGAGAGAGTGAGAGAGTGAGAGAGTGAGAGAGTGAGAGAGTAAGAGAGTGAGGGAGCGAGAGAGTGAGAGAGTGAGAGAGTGAGAGAGTAAGAGAGTGAGAGAGTGAAAGAGTAAGAAAGTGAGAGATTGAGAGAGTAAGAGAGTGCGAGAGTAAGAGAGTGAAATAGTGAGAGAGTGAGAGAGTAAAAGAGTAAAGGAGTGAGAGAGTGAGGGAGTGAGAGAGTAAGAGAGTGAGAGAGTGAGAAAGTGAGAAAGTGAGAGACTGAAAGAGTGAGAGAGTGAGAGAGTGAGAGAGTGAGAGAGTGAGAGAGTGAGTGAGTGAGAGAGAAAGAGATAGTGAGGAAGTGAGAAAGTGAAAAAGTGAGAGAGTAAGAGAGTGAGAGAGTGAAAGAGTGAGAGAGTGAGAGAGTGAGAGAGTGAGAGAGTGAGAGAGTGAGAGAGTGAGAGAGTGAGAGAGTGAGAGAGTGAGAGAGTGAGAGAGTGAGAGAGTGAGAGAGTGAGAGAGTGAGAGAGTGAGACAGTGAGAGAGTAAGAAAGTGAGAGAGTGAGAGAGTGAGAGAGTGAGAGAGTGAGAAAGTGAGGGAGAAAGAGAGTGAGAGAGTGGGGGAGTGGGAGAGTGAGAGAGTGAGAGAGTGAGAGAGTGAGAAAGTAAGAGAGTGAGAGAGTGAAGAAGTGAGAAAGTGAGAGAGTGAGAGAGTAAGAGATGGAGAGAGTAAGAGAGTGAGAGAGTGAGAGAGTGAGAGAGTAAAAGAGTGAAAGTGTGAGAGAGTGAGAGAGTGATAGAGTGAGAGAGAGAGAGAGAAAGAGAGAGTGGGGAAGTGCGAAAGTGAGAGAGTGGGAGAGTGAGACAGTAAGAGAGTGAGAGATTAAGAGAGTGAGAGAGTGAGAGAGTGAGAGAGTAAGAGAGTGAGAGAGTGAGAGAGTAAGAGAGTGAGACAGTAAGAGAGTGAGAGATTAAGAGAGTGAGAGAGTGAGAGAGTGAGAGAGTAAGAGAGTGAGAGAGTGAGAGAGTAAGAGAGTGAGAGAGTGAGAGAGTGAGAGAGTGAGAGAGTGAGGGAGTGAGAGAGTGAGAGAGTGAGAGAGTGAGAGAGTGAGAGAGTGAGAGAGTGAGAGAGTGAGAGAGTGAGAGAGTGAGAGAGTGAGAGAGTGAGAGAGTGAGAGAGTGAGAGAGTGAGAGAGTGAGAGAGTGAGAGAGTGAGAGAGTGAGAGAGTGAGAGAGTGAGAGAGTGAGAGAGTGAGAGAGTGAGAGAGTGAGAGAGTGAGAGAGTGAGAGAGTGAGAGAGTGAGAGAGTGAGAAAGTGAGAGAGTGAGAGAGTGAGAGAGTGAGAGAGTGAGAGAGTGAGAGAGTGAGAGAGTGAGAGAGTGAGAGAGTGAGAGAGTGAGAGAGTGAGAGAGTGAGAGAGTGAGAGAGTGAGAGAGTGAGAGAGTGAGAGAGTGAGAGAGTGAGAGAGTGAGAGAGTGAGAGAGTGAGAGAGTGAGAGAGTGAGAGAGTGAGAGAGTGAGAGAGTGAGAGAGTGAGAGAGTGAGAGAGTGAGAAAGTGAGAGAGTGAGAGAGTGAGAGAGTGAGAGAGTGAGAGAGTGAGAGAGTGAAAGAGTGAGAGAGTGAGGGAGCGAGAGAGTGAGAGAGTGGGAGAGTGAGAGAGTAAGAGAGTGAGAGAGAGAAAGAGTAAGAAAGTGAGAGATTGAGAGAGTAAGAGAGTGCGAGAGTAAGAGAGTGAGATAGTGAGAGAGTGAGAGAGTAGAAGAGTGAAGGAGTGACAGAGTGAGGGAGTGAGAGAGTGAGAGAGTGAGAAAGTAAGAGAGTGAGAGAGGGAGAGAGTGAGAGATTGAGAGAGTGATAGAGTGAGAGAGTGAGAGAGTGAGAGAGTGAGAGAGTGAGAGAGTGAGAGAGTGAGAGAGTGAGAGAGTGAGAGAGTGAGAGAGGGAGAGAGTGAGAGAGTGAGAGAGTGAGAGAGTGAGAGAGTGAGAGAGTGAGAGAGTAAGAGAGTGAGAAAGTGAGAGAGTGAGAGAGTGAGAGAGTGAGAGAGTGAGAGAGTAAGAGAGTGAGAGAGTGAGAGAGTGAGAGAGTGAGAGAGTGAGAGAGTGAGAGAGTGAGAGAGTGAGAAAGTGAGAAAGTGAGAAAGTGAGAGGGTAAGAGAGTGAGAGAGTAAGAAAGTGAGAGAGTGAGAGAGTGAGAGAGTCAGAGAGTGAGAGCGTGAGAGATTGAGAGAGTACGAGCGTTAGAGAGGGAGAGAGTGAGACAGTGAGACAGTGATCGAGTGAGTGAGAGAGAGAGAGAGAGTGAGGTAGTAAGAAAGTGAAAGAGTGAGAGAGTGAGAGAGTAAGAGGGTGAGAGAGTGAGAGAGTACGAGAGTGAGAGAGTGAGAGAGTGAGAGAGTGAGAGATTAAAAGAGTGAGAGAGTGAGAGAGTGAGAAAGTGAGAGAGTGAGAGAGTAAGAGAGTGAGAGAGTGAAAGAGTGAGAGAGTGAGAGAGTGAGAGAGTGAGAGAGTGAGAAAGTGAGAGAGTGAGAGAGTGAGAGAGTGAGAGAGTGAGAGAGTGAGAGAGTGAGAGAGTGAGAGAGTGAGAGAGTGAGAGAGTGAGAGGGTGAGAGAGTGAGAGAGTGAGAGAGTGAGAGAGTGAGAGAGTGAGAGAGTGAGAGAGTGAGAGAGTGAGAGAGTGAGAGAGTGAGAGAGTGAGAGAGTGAGAGAGTGAGAGAGTGAGAGAGTGAGAGAGTGAGAGAGTGAGAGAGTGAGAGAGTGAGAGAGTGAGAGAGTGAGAGAGTGAAAGAGTGAGAGAGTGAGGGAGCGAGAGAGTGAGAGAGTAAGAGAGTGAGAGAGTAAGAGAGTGAGAGAGAGAAAGAGTAAGAAAGTGAGAGATTGAGAGAGTAAGAGAGTGCGAGAGTAAGAGAGTGAGATAGTGAGAGAGTGAGAGAGTAGAAGAGTGAAGGAGTGACAGAGTGAGGAAGTGAGAGAGTTAGAGCGTGAGAAAGTAAGAGAGTGAGAGAGTGGGAGAGTGAGAGAGTGAGAGAGTGAGAGAGTGAGAGAGTGAGAGAGTAAGAGAGTGAGAGAGGGAGAGAGTGAGAGAGTGAGAGAGTGAGAGAGTGAGGGAGCGAGAGAGTAAGAGAGTGAGAGAGTGAGAGAGTAAGAGAGTGAGAGAGTGAGAGAGTGAGAGAGTGAGAGAGTGAGAGAGTGAGAGAGTGAGAGAGTGAGAGAGTGAGAGAGTGAGGGAGCGAGAGAGTGAGAGAGTGAGAGAGTGAGAGAGTAAGAGAGTGAGAGAGTGAAAGAGTAAGAAAGTGAGAGATTGAGAGAGTAAGAGAGTGCGAGAGTAAGAGAGTAAGATAGTAAGAGAGTGAGAGAGTAAAAGAGTAAAGGAGTGAGAGAGTGAGGGAGTGAGAGCGTAAGAGAGTGAGAGAGTGAGAAAGTGAGAAAGTGAGAGACTGAAAGAGTGAGAGAGTGAGAGAGTGAGAGAGTGAGAGAGTGAGAGAGTGAGTGAGTGAGAGAGAAAGAGAGTGAGAGAGTGAGAGAGTGAGAGAGTGAGAGAGTGAGAGAGTGAGAGAGTGAGAGAGTGAGAGAGTGAGGGAGCGAGAGAGTGAGAGAGTGAGAGAGTGAGAGAGTAGAAGAGTGAGAGAGTGAAAGAGTAAGAAAGTGAGAGATTGAGAGAGTAAGAGAGTGCGAGAGTAAGAGAGTGAGATAGTGAGAGAGTGAGAGAGTAAAAGAGTAAAGGAGTGAGAGAGTCAGGGAGTGAGAGAGTAAGAGAGTGAGAGAGTGAGAAAGTGAGAAAGTGAGAGAGTGAGAGAGTGAGAGAGTGAGAGAGTGAGAGAGTGATAGAGTGAGAGAGTGAGAGAGTGAGAGAGTGAGAGAGTGAGAGAGTGAGAGAGTGAGAGAGTGAGAGAGTGAGAGAGTGAGAGAGTAAGAGAGTGGGAGAGTGAGAGAGTAAGAGAGTGAGAGAGTGAGCGAGTGAGAGAGTGCGAGTGAGAGAGTGAGAGAGTGAGAGAGTGAGAGAGTGAGAGAGTGAGAGAGTGAGAGAGTGAGAGAGTGAGAGAGTGAGAGAGTGAGAGAGTGAAAGAGTGAGAGAGTGAGAGAGTGAGAGAGTGAGAGAGTGAGAATGTGAGAGAGTGAGAGAGTGAGAGAGTGAGAGAGTGAGAGAGTGAGAGAGTGAGAGAGTAAAAGAGTGAGAGAGTGAGAGAGTGAGAGAGTGAAGAAGTGAGAAAGTAAGAGAGTGAGAGAGTAAGAGATTGAGAGAGTAAGAGAGTAAAAGAGTGAGAGAGTGAAAGAGTGAAAGTGTGAGAGAGTGAGAGAGTGATAGAGTGAGAGAGAGAGAGAGAGAGTGGGGAAGTGCGAAAGTGAGAGAGTGAGAGAGTGAGACAGTAAGAGAGTGAGAGATTAAGAGAGTGAGAGAGTGAGAGAATGAGAGAGTGAGAGAGTGAGAGAGTGAGAGAGTGAGAGAGTCAGAGAGTGAGAGAGTGAGAGAGTGAGAGAGTGAGAGAGTGAGAGAGTGAGAGAGTGAGAGAGTGAGAGAGTGAGAGAGTGAGAGAGTGAGAGAGTGAGAGAGTGAGAGAGTGAGAGAGTGAGAGAGTGAGAGAGTGAGAGAGTGAGAGAGTGAGAGAGTGAGAGAGTGAGAGAGTGAGAGAGTGAGAGAGTGAGAGAGTGAGAGAGTGAGAGAGTGAGAGAGTGAGAGAGTGAGAGAGTGAGAGAGTGAGAGAGTGAGAGAGTGAGAGAGTGAGAGAGTGAGAGAGTGAGAGAGTGAGAGAGTGAGAGAGTGAGAGAGTGAGAGAGTGAGAGAGTGAGAGAGTGAGAGAGTGAGAGAGTGAGAAAGTGAGAGAATGAGAGAGTAAGAGAGTGAGAGAGTGAGAGAGTGAGAGAGTGAAAGAGTGAGAGAGTGAGAGAGTGAGAGAGTGAGAGAGTGAGAGAGTGAGAGAGTGAGAGAGTGAGAGAGTAAGAGAGTGAGAGAGTGAGAGAGAGAGAGAGTGAGAGAGTGAGAGAGTGAGAGAGTGAGAGAGTGAGAAAGTGAGAGAGTGAGAGAGTGAGAGAGTGAGAGAGTGAGAAAGTGAGAGAGTGAGAGAGTGAGAGAGTGAGAGAGTGAGAAAGTGAGAGAGTGAGAGAGTGAGAGAGTGAGAGAGTGAGAGAGTGAGAGAGAGAGAGAGTGAGAGAGTGAGAGAGTGAGAGAGTGAGAGAGTGAGAGAGTGAGAGAGTGAGAGAGTGAGAGAGTGAGAGAGTGAGAGAGTGAGAGAGTGAGAGAGTGAGAGAGTGAGAGAGTGAGAGAGTGAGAGAGTGAGAGAGTGAGAGAGTGAGAGAGTGAGAGAGTGAGAGAGTGAGAGAGTGAGAGAGTGAGAGAGTGAGAGAGTGAGAGAGTGAGAGAGTGAGAGAGTGAGAGAGTGAGAGAGTGAGAGAGTGAGAGAGTGAGAGAGTGAGAGAGTGAGAGAGTGAGAGAGTGAGAGAGTGAGAGAGTGAGAGAGTGAGAGAGTGAGAGAGTGAGAGAGTGAGAGAGTAAGAGAGTGAGAGAGTGAGAGAGTGAGAGAGTGAGAGAGTGAGAGAGTGAGAGAGTAAGAGAGTCAGAGAGTGAGAAAGTGAGAGAGTAGGAGAGTGAGAGAGTAAGAAAGTGAGAGAGTGAGAGAGTGAGAGAGTGAGAGAGTGAGAGCATAAGAGATTGAGAGAGTACGAGCGTTAGAGAGGGATAGAGTGAGAGAGTGAGACAGTGATCGAGTGAGTGAGAGAGAGAGAGAAAGTGAGGTAGTAAGAAAGTGAGAGAGTGAGAGAGTGAGAGAGTAAGAGGGTGAGAGAGTGAGAGAGTACGAGAGTGAGAGAGTGAGAGAGTGAGAGAGTGAGAGATTAAAAGAGTGAGAGTGTGAGAGAGTAAGAGAGTGAGAGAGTGAGAGAGTGAGAGAGTGAGGGAGTGAGAGAGTGAAAGAGTGAGAAAGTGAAAGAGTGAGAGAGTGAGAGAGTGAGAGAGTGAGAGAGTGAGAGAGTAAGAGAGTGAGAGAGTGAGAGAGTGAGAGAGTGAGAGAGTGAGAGAGTGAGAGAGTGAGAGAGTGAGAAAGTGAGAGAGTAGGAGAGTGAAAGAGTAAGAAAGTGAGAGGGTGAGAGAGTGAGAGAGTGAGAGAGTGAGAGCATGAGAGATTGAGAGAGTACGAGCGTTAGAGAGGGATAGAGTGAGAGAGTGAGACAGTGATCGAGTGAGTGAGAGAGAGAGAGAGAGTGAGGTATTAAGAAAGTGAGAGAGTGAGAGAGTGAGAGAGTAAGAGGGTGAGAGAGTGAGAGAGTACGAGAGTGAGAGAGTGAGAGAGTGAGAGAGTGAGAGATTAAAAGAGTGAGAGTGTGAGAGAGTAAGAGAGTGAGAGAGTGAGAGAGTGAGGGAGTGAGAGAGTGAAAGAGTGAGAGAGTGAAAGAGTGAGAGAGTGAGAGAGTGAGAGAGTGAGAGAGTGAGAGAGTGAGAGAGTGAGAGAGTGAGAGAGTGAGAGAGTGAGAGAGTGAGAAAGTGAGAGAGTGAGAGAGTGAGAGAGTGAGAGAGTGAGAGAGTGAGAGAGTGAGAGAGTGAGAGAGTGAGAGAGTGAGAGAGTGAGAGAGTGAGAGAGTGAGAGAGTGAGAGAGTGAGAGAGTGAGAGAGTGAGAGAGTGAGAGAGTGAGAGAGTGAGAGAGTGAGAGAGTGAGAGAGTAAGAGAGTGAGAGAGTGAAAGAGTAAGAAAGTGAGAGATTGAGAGAGTAAGAGAGTGCGAGAGTTTGAGAGTGAGATAGTGAGAAAGTGAGAGAGTAAAAGAGTAAAGGAGTGAGAGAGTGAGGGAGTGAGAGAGTAAGAGAGTGAGAGAGTGAGAAACCGAGAAAGTGAGAGACTGAAAGAGTGAGAGAGTGAGAGAGTGAGAGAGTAGGAGAGTGAGACAGTGAGAGAGTGAGAGAGTGAGAGAGTGAGAGAGTTAGAGAGTGAGAGAGTGAGAGAGTGAGAGAGTGAGACAGTGAGATAGTAAGAAAGTGAGAGAGTGAGAGAGTGAGAGAGTGAGAGAGTGAGAGAGTGATAGCATGAGAGATTGAGAGAGTACGAGCGTTAGAGAGGGATAGAGTGAGAGAGTGAGACAGTGATCGAGTGAGTGAGAGAGAGAGAGAAAGAAGTAGTAAGAAAGTGAGAGAGTGAGAGAGTGAGAGAGTAAGAGGGTGAGCGAGTGAGAGAGTGAGAGAGTGAGAGAGTGAGAGAGTGAGAGAGTGAGAGAGTGAGAGAGTGAGAGAGTGAGAGATTAAAAGAGTGAGAGTGTAAGAGAGTAAGAGAGTGAGAGAGTGAGAGAGTGAGGGAGTGAGAGAGTGAAAGAGTGAGAGAGTGAGAGAGTGAGAGAGTGAGAGAGTGAGAGAGTGAGAGAGTAAGAGAGTGAGAGAGTGAGAGAGTGAGAGAGTGAGAGAACGAGAGAGTCAGAAAGTGAGAGAGTGAGAGAGTGAGAGAGTGAGAGAGTGAGAGAGTGAGAGAGTGAGAGAGTGAGAGAGTGAGAGAGTGAGAGAGTGAGAGAGTGAGAGAGTGAGAGAGTGAGAGAGTGAGAGAGTGAGAGAGTGAGAGAGTGAGAAAATGAGAGAGTGAGAGAGTGAGAGAGTGAGAGAGTGAGAGAGTGAGAGAGTGAGAGAGTGAGAGAGTGAGAGAGTGAGAGAGTGAAAGAGTGGGAGATTAAGAGAGTGAAGGAGTGAGAGAGTAAGAGACTAAGAAAGTGAGAGAATACGAGAGTGAGAGAGTGAGAGAGTGAGAAAGTGAGAAAGTGGGAGAGTGAGAGAGTGAGAGAGTAACAGAGTGAGAAAGTGAGAGAGTAAGAGAGTGAGAGAGTGAGAGAGTGAGAGAGTGAGAGAGTGAGAGAGTGAGAGAGTGAGAAAGTAAGAGCGTGAGAGAGTGAGAGAGTGAGAGAGTGAGAGATCAAAATGAGTAGAAGAGTGAGAGAGTGAGAGAGTAAGAGAGTGTGAGAGTGAGAGTGAAAGAGTAAGAGAGTGAGAAAGTGAGCTGGCCAGAAAGTGGGAGAGTGAGAGAGTAAGAGGGTGAGAAAGGGAGAGAGTGAGAGAGTAAGAGAGTGAAAGAGTGAGAGAGTGAGAGAGTGAGAGAGTGAGAGAGTGAGAGAGTGAGAGAGTGAGAGAGTGAGAGAGTGAGAGAGTGAGAGAGTGAGAGAGTGAGAGAGTGAGAGAGTGAAAAAGTGAGAGAGTGAGAGAGTGAGAGAGTAAGAGAGTGAGAAAGTTAGAGAGTAAAAGATTAAGAGAGTGAGAAAGTAAGGGAGTAAGAGAGTGAAAAAGCGAGAGAGTGAGAAAGTCAGAGAGTAAGAGAGTGAGAGAGTGAAAGAGTGAGAGAGTGAGAGAGTGAGAGAGTGAGAGAGTGAGAGAGTAAGAGAGTGAGAGAGTGAGAGAGTGAGAGAGTGCGAGAGTGAGAGAGTGAGAGAGTGAGAGAGTGAGAGAGTGAGAGAATGAGAGAGTGAGAGAGTGAGAGAGTGAGAGAGTGAGAGAGTGAGAGAGTGAGAGAGTGAGAGAGTGAGAGAGTGAGAGAGTGAGAGAGTGAGAGAGTGAGAGAGTGAGAGAGTGAGAGAGTGAAAGAGTGAGAGAGTGAGAGAGTAAGAGAGTGAGAGAGTGAGAGAGTAAGAGAGTGAGAGAGTGAGAAAGTGAGAGAGTGAGAGAGTGAGAGAGTGAGAGAGTGAGAGAGTGAGAGAGTGAGAGAGTGAGAGAGTGAGAGAGTGAGAGAGTGAGAGAGTGAAAGAGTAAGAGAGTGAGAGAGTGAGAGAGTGAGAGAGTGAGAGAGTGAGAGAGTGAGAGAGTAAGAGAGTCAGAGAGTGAGAAAGTGAGAGAGTAGGAAAGTGAGAGAGTAAGAAAGTGAGAGAGTGAGAGAGTGAGAGAGTGAGAGAGTGAGAGCATAAGAGATTGAGAGAGTACGAGCGTTAGAGAGGGATAGAGTGAGAGAGTGAGACAGTGATCGAGTGAGTGAGAGAGAGAGAGAGAGTGAGGTAGTAAGAAAGTGAGAGAGTGAGAGAGTGAGAGAGTAAGAGGGTGAGAGAGTGAGAGAGTACGAGAGTGAGAGAGTGAGAGAGTGAGAGAGTGAGAGATTAAAAGAGTGAGAGTGTGAGAGAGTAAGAGAGTGAGAGAGTGAGAGAGTGAGAGAGTGAGAGAGTGAGGGAGTGAGAGAGTGAAAGAGTGAGAAAGTGAAAGAGTGAGAGAGTGAGAGAGTAAGAGAGTGAGAGAGTGAGAGAGTAAGAGAGTGAGAGAGTGAGAGAGTGAGAGAGTGAGAGAGTGAGAGAGTGAGAGAGTGAAAAAGTGAGAGAGTAGGAGAGTGAAAGAGTAAGAAAGTGAGAGGGTGAGAGAGTGAGAGAGTGAGAGAGTGAGAGCATGAGAGATTGAGAGAGTACGAGCGTTAGAGAGGGATAGAGTGAGAGAGTGAGACAGTGATCGAGTGAGTGAGAGAGAGAGAGAGAGTGAGGTATTAAGAAAGTGAGAGAGTGAGAGAGTGAGAGAGTAAGAGGGTGAGAGAGTGAGAGAGTACGAGAGTGAGAGAGTGAGAGAGTGAGAGAGTGAGAGATTAAAAGAGTGAGAGTGTGAGAGAGTAAGAGAGTGAGAGAGTGAGAGAGTGAGGGAGTGAGAGAGTGAAAGAGTGAGAGAGTGAAAGAGTGAGAGAGTGAGAGAGTGAGAGAGTGAGAGAGTGAGAGAGTGAGAGAGTGAGAGAGTGAGAGAGTGAGAGAGTGAGAGAGTGAGAGAGTGAGAGAGTGAGAGAGTGAGAGAGTGAGAGAGTGAAAGAGTGAGAGAGTGAGAGAGTAAGAGAGTGAGAGAGTGAGAGAGTGAGAGAGTGAGAGAGTGAGAGAGTGAGAGAGTGAGAGAGTGAGAAAGTGAGAGAGTGAGAGAGTGAGAGGGTGAGAGAGTGAGAGAGTGAGAGAGTGAGAGAGTGAGAGAGTAAGAGAGTGAGAGAGTGAGAGAGTGAGAGAGTGAGGGAGCGAGAGAGTGAGACAGTGAGAGAGTGAGAGAGTGAGAGAGTGAGAGAGTGAGAGAGTGAGAGAGTGAGAGAGTGAGAGAGTGAGAGAGTGAGAGAGTGAGAGAGTGAGAGAGTGAGGGAGCGAGAGAGTGAGAGAGTGAGAGAGTGAGAGAGTAAGAGAGTGAGAGAGTGAAAGAGTAAGAAAGTGAGAGATTGAGAGAGTAAGAGAGTGCGAGAGTAAGAGAGTGAGATAGTGAGAGAGTGAGAGAGTAAAAGAGTAAAGGAGTGAGAGAGTGAGGGAGTGAGAGAGTAAGAGAGTGAGAGAGTGAGAAACCGAGAAAGTGAGAGACTGAAAGAGTGAGAGAGTGAGAGAGTGAGAGAGTGAGACAGTGAGAGAGTGAGAGAGTGAGAGAGTGAGAGAGTTAGAGAGTGAGAGAGTGAGAGAGTGAGAGAGTGAGACAGTGAGATAGTAAGAAAGTGAGAGAGTGAGAGAGTGAGAGAGTGAGAGAGTGAGAGAGTGATAGCATGAGAGATTGAGAGAGTACGAGCGTTAAAGAGGGATAGAGTGAGAGAGTGAGACAGTGATCGAGTGAGTGAGAGAGAGAGAGAAAGAAGTAGTAAGAAAGTGAGAGAGTGAGAGAGTGAGAGAGTAAGAGGGTGAGAGAGTGAGAGAGTACGAGAGTGAGAGAGTGAGAGAGTGAGAGAGTGAGAGAGTGAGAGATTAAAAGAGTGAGAGTGTAAGAGAGTAAGAGAGTGAGAGAGTGAGAGAGTGAGGGAGTGAGAGAGTGAGAGAGTGAAAGAGTGAGAGAGTGAGAGAGTGAGAGAGTGAGAGAGTGAGAGAGTGAGAGAGTGAGAGAGTGAGAGAGTGAGAGAGTGAGAGAGTGAGAGAGTGAGAGAGTGAGAGAGTGAGAGAGTGAGAGAGTGAGAGAGTGAGAGAGTGAGAGAGTGAGAGAGTGAGAGAGTGAGAGAGTGAGAGAGTGAGAGAGTGAGAGAGTGAGAGAGTGAGAGAGTGAGAGAGTGAGAGAGTGAGAGAGTGAGAGAGTGAGAGAGTGAGAGAGTGAGAGAGTGAGAGAGTGAGAGAGTGAGAGAGTGAGAGAGTGAGAGAGTGAGAGAGTGAGAGAGTGAGAAAATGAGAGAGTGAGAGAGTGAGAGAGTGAGAGAGTGAGAGAGTGAGAGAGTGAGAGAGTGAGAGAGTGAGAGAGTGAAAGAGTGGGAGATTAAGAGAGTGAAGGAGTGAGAGAGTAAGAGACTAAGAAAGTGAAAGAATACGAGAGTGAGAGAGTGAGAGAGTGAGAAAGTGAGAAAGTGGGAGAGTGAGAGAGTGAGAGAGTAACAGAGTGAGAAAGTGAGAGAGTAAGAGAGTGAGAGAGTGAGAGAGTGAGAGAGTGAGAGAGTGAGAGAGTGAGAAAGTAAGAGCGTGAAAGAGTGAGAGAGTGAGAGAGTGAGAGATCAAAATGAGTAGAAGAGTGAGAGAGTGAGAGAGTAAGAGAGTGTGAGAGTGAGAGTGAAAGAGTAAGAGAGTGAGAAAGTGAGCTGGCCAGAAAGTGGGAGAGTGAGAGAGTAAGAGGGTGAGAAAGGGAGAGACTGAGAGAGTAAGAGAGTGAAAGAGTGAGAGAGTGAGATAGTGAGAGAGTGAGAGAGTGAGAGAGTGAGAGAGTGAGAGAGTGAGAGAGTGAGAGAGTGAGAGAGTGAGAGAGTGAGAGAGTGAGAGAGTGAAAAAGTGAGAGAGTGAGAGAGTGAGAGAGTAAGAGAGTGAGAAAGTTAGAGAGTAAAAGATTAAGAGAGTGAGAAAGTAAAGGAGTAAGAGAGTGAAAAAGCGAGAGAGTGAGAAAGTCAGAGAGTGAGAGAGTGAGAGAGTGAAAGAGTGAGAGAGTGAGAGAGTGAGAGAGTGAGAGAGTAAGAGAGTGAGAGAGTGAGAGAGTGAGAGAGTGCGAGAGTGAGAGAGTGAGAGAGTGAGAGAGTGAGAGAGTGAGAGAATGAGAGAGTGAGAGAGTGAGAGAGTGAGAGAGTGAGAGAGTGAGAGAGTGAGAGAGTGAGAGAGTGAGAGAGTGAGAGAGTGAGAGAGTGAGAGAGTGAGAGAGTGAGAGAGTGAGAGAGTGAGAGAGTGAGAGAGTGAAAGAGTGAGAGAGTGAGAGAGTAAGAGAGTGAGAGAGTGAGAGAGTAAGAGAGTGAGAGAGTGAGAAAGTGAGAGAGTGAGAAAGTGAGAGAGTGAGAGAGTGAGAGAGTGAGAGAGTAAGAGAGTGAGAGAGTGAGAGAGTGAGAGAGTGAGAGAGTGAGAGAGTGAGAGAGTGAGAGAGTGAGAGAGTGAGAGAGTGAGAGAGTGAGAGAGTGAGAGAGTGAGAGAGTGAGAGAGTGAGAGAGTGAGAGAGTGAGAGAGTGAGAGAGTGAGAGAGTGAGAGAGTAAGAGAGTGAGAGAGTGAGAGAGTGAGAGAGTGAGAGAGTGAGAGAGTGAGAGAGTGAGAGAGTGAGAGAGTGAGAGAGTGAGAGAGTAAGAGAGTGAGAGAGTAAGAGAGTAAGAGAGTAAGAGAGTTAGAGAGTGAGAGAGTGAGAGAGTGAGAGAGTGAGAGAGTGAGAGAGTAAGAGAGTAAGAGAGTGAGAGAGTCAGAGAGTGAGAGAGTGAGAGAGTAAGAAAGTGAGAGAGTGAGAGAGTGAGAGAGTGAGAGAGTGAGGGAGTGAGGGAGTGAGAGAGTGAGAGAGTAAGAGAGTGAGAGAGTGAGAGAGTGAGAGAGTGAGAAAGTGAGAGAGTAAGAGAGAGAGGGAGTGAGAGAAAGAGAGAGTAAGAGAATGAGAGAGTGAGAGAGTGAGAGAGTGAGAGAGTGAGAGAGTGAGAGAGTGAGAGAGTGAGAGAGTGAGAGAGTGAGAGAGTGAGAGAGTGAGAGAGTGAGAGAGTGAGAGAGTGAGAGAGTGAGAGAGTGAGAGAGTGAGAGAGTGAGAAAGTGAGAGAGTGAGCAAGTGAGAGAGTGAACGAGTGAGAGAGTGAGAGAGTGAGAGAGTGAGACAGTGAGAGAGTGAGAGCGTGAGAGAGTGAGAGAGTGAGAGAGTGAGAGAGTAAGAGAGTAAGAGAGTGAGAGAGTATGAGAGTAAGAGACTGAGAGAGTGAGAGAGTGAGATAGTGAGATAGTGAGAGAGTGAGAGAGTGAGAGAGTGAGAGAGTGAGAGAGTGAGAGAGTAAAAGAGTAAAGGAGTGAGAGAGTGAGGGAGTGAGAGAGTGAGAGAGTGAGAAAGTGAGAAAGTGAGAGACTGAAAGAGTGAGAGAGTAAGAGAGAGACAGTGAGGGAGTAAGAGAGTGAGAGAGTGAGAGAGAAAGAGAGAGTAAGGAAGTGAGAAAGTGAGAAAGTGAGAGAGTAAGAGAGGGAGAGAGTGAAAGAATGAGAGAGTAAGAGAGTGAAAGAGTGAGAGAGTGAGAGAGTGAGAGAGTGAGAGAGTGAGAGAGTGAGAGAGTGAGAGAGTGAGAGAGTGAGAGAGTGAGAGAGTGAGAGAGTGAGAGAGTGAGAGAGTGAGAGAGGAAGAGAGTGAGAGAGTGAGAGAGTGAGAGAGTGAGAGAGTGAGAGAGTGAGAGAGTGAGAGAGTGAGAGAGTGAGAGAGTGAAAGAGTGAGAGAGTGAGAGAGTGAGAGAGTGAGAGAGTGAGAGAGTAAGAGCGTGAGAGAGTAAGAGAGTGAGAGAGTGAGAGAGTGAGAGAGTGAGGGAGTGAAAGAGTGAGAGACCGAAAGAGTGAGATAATGAGAAAGTGAGAGAGTGAGAGAGTGAGGGAGTAAAAGAGTGACAGAGTGAGAGAGTAAAAGAGTTAGAAAGTGAAAAATGCAGAAAGTGAGGAAGTGAGAGACTGAGAGAGTGAGAGAGTAAGAGAGTGAGAGAGTGAGAGAGTGAGAGAGTGAGAGAGTGAGAGAGTGAGAGAGTGAGAGAGTGAGAGAGTGAGAGAGTGAGAGAGTGAGAGAGTGAGAGAGTGAGAGAGTGAGAGAGTGAGAGAGTGAGAGAATGAGAGAGTGAGAGAGTGAGAGAGTGAGAGAGTGAGAGAGTGAGAGAGTGAGAGAGTGAGAGAGTGAGAGAGTGAGAGAGTGATCGAGTAAGAGAGTGAGAGAGTAATAAAGTGAGAGAGTGAGAGAATGAGAGATTGAGAGAGTGAGAGAATGAGAGATTGAGAGAGTGAAAGAGTGAGAGAGTGAGAGAGTGAGAGAGTGAGAGAGTGAGAGAGTGAGAGAGTGAGAGAGTGAGAGAGTGAGAGAGTGAGAGAGTGAGAGAGTGAGAGAGTGAGAGAGTCAGAGAGTGAGAGAGTGAGAGAGTGAGAGAGTGAGAGAGTGAGAGAGTGAGAGAGTGAGAGAGTGAGAGAGGAAGAGAGTGAGAGAGTGAGAGAGTGAGAGAGTGAGAGAGTGAGAGAGTGAGAGAGTGAGAGAGTGAGAGAGTGAGAGAGTGAGAGAGTGAGAGAGTGAGAGAGTGAGAGAGTGAGAGAGTGAGAGAGTGAGAGAGTGAGAGAGTGAGAGAGTGAGAGAGTGAGAGAGTGAGAGAGTGAGAGAGTGAGAGAGTGAGAGAGTGAGAGAGTGAGAGAGTGAGAGAGTGAGAGAGTGAGAGAGTGAGAGAGTGAGAGAGTGAGAGAGTGAGAGAGTGAGAGAGTGAGAGAGTGAGAGAGTGAGAGAGTGAGAGAGTGAGAGAGTGAGAGAGTGAGAGAGTGAGAGAGTGAGAGAGTGAGAGAGTAAGAGAGTGAGAGAGTGAGAGAGTGAGAGAGTGAGAGAGTGAGAGAGTGAAAGAGTGAGAGAGTGAGAGAGTGAGAGAGTGAGAGAGTGAGATAATAAGAAAGTAAGAGAGTGAGAGAGTGAGGGAGTAAAAGAGTGACAGAGTGAGAGAGTAAAAGAGTTAGAAAGTGAAAAATGCAGAAAGTGAGGAAGTGAGAGACTGAGAGAGTGAGAGAGTAAGAGAGTGAGAGAGTGAGAGAGTGAGAGAGTGAGAGAGTGAGAGAGTGAGAGAGTGAGAGAGTGAGAGAGTGAGAGAGTGAGAGAGTGAGAGAGTGAGAGAGTGAGAGAGTGAGAGAGTGAGAGAGTGAGAGAGTGAGAGAGTGAGAGAGTGAGAGAGTGAGAGAGTGAGAGAGTGAGAGAGTGAGAGAGTGAGAGAGTGAGAGAGTGAGAGAGTGAGAGAGTGAGAGAGTGAGAGAGTGAGAGAGTGAGAGAGTGAGAGAGTGAGAGAGTGAGAGAGTGAGAGAGTGAGAGAGTGAGAGAGTGAGAGAATGAGATAGTGAGAGAGTGAGAGAGTGAGAGAGTGAGAGAGTGAGAAAGTGAGAGAGTGAGAGAGTGAGAGAGTGAGAGAGTGAGAGAGTGAGAGAGTGAGAGAGTGAGAGAGTGAGAGAGTGAGAGAGTGAGAGAGTGAGAGAGTGAGAGAGTGAGAGAGTGAGAGAGTGAGAGAGTATGTGAGAGAGAGAGTGAGAGAGAGAGTGAGAGAGTGAAAGAGTGAGAGAGTGAGAGAGTGAGAGAGTGAGAGAGTGAGAGAGTGAGAGAGTGAGAGAGTGAGAGAGTGAGAGAGTGGGAGATCGAGAGAGTAAGAGAGTGAGAGAGTGAGAGAGTGAGAGAGTGAGAGAGTGAGAGAGTGACAGAGTAAGAGAGTGAGAGAGTGAGAGAGTGAGAGAGTGAGATAGTGAGAGAGTGAGAGAGTGAGAGAGTGAGAGAGTGAGAGAGTAAGAGAGTGAGAGAGTGAGAGAGTAAGAGAGTAAGAGAGTGAGAGAGTGAGAGAGTGAGAGAGTGAGAGAGTGAGAGAGTGAGAGAGTGAGAGAGTGAGAGAGTGAGAGAGTGAGAGAGTGAGAGAGTGAGAGAGTGAGAGAGTGAGAGAGTGAGAGAGTGAGAGAGTGAGAGAGTGAGAGAGTGAGAGAGTGAGAGAGTGAGAGAGTGAGAGAGTGAGAGAGTGAGAGAGTGAGAGAGTGAGAGAGTGAGAGAGTGAGAGAGTGAGAGAGTGAGAGAGTGAGAGAGTGAGAGAGTGAGAGAGTGAGAGAGTGAGAGAGTGAGAGAGTGAGAGAGTGAGAGAGTGAGAGAGTGAGCGAGTCAGAGAGTGATAGAGTGAGAGAGTGAGAGAGTGAGAGAGTGAGAGAGTGAGAGAGTGAGAGAGTGAGAAAGTGAGAGAGTGAGAGAGTGAGAGAGTGAGAGAGTGAGAGAGTGAGAGAGTGAGAGAGTGAGAGAGTGAGAGAGTGAGAGAGTGAGAGAGTGAGAGAGTGAGAGAGTGAGAGAGTGAGAGAGTGAGAGAGTGAGAGAGTGAGAGAGTGAGAGAGTGAGAGAGTGAGAGAGTGAGAGAGTGAGAGAGTGAGAGGGTGAGAGAGTGAGAGAGTGAGAGAGTGAGAGAGTGAGAGAGTGAGAGAGTGAGAGAGTGAGAGAGTGAGAGAGTGAGAGAGTGAGAGAGTGAGAGAGTGAGAGAGTGAGAGAGTGAGAGAGTGAGAGAGTGAGAGAGTGAGAGAGTAAGAGAGTAAGAGAGTGAGAAAGTAAGAGAGTTAGAGAGTGAGAGAGTGAGAGAGTAAGAGAGTGAGAGAGTGAGAGAGTCAGAGAGTAAGAGAGTAAGAGAGTTAAAGAGTGGGACAGTAAGAGAGTGAGAGAGTAAAAGAGTGAGAGAGTGAGAGAGTGAGAGAGTGGGAGAGTGAGAGAGTGAGAGAGTGAGAGAGAGAGTGAGAGAGTGAGAGAGTAAGAGAGTGAGATAGTGAGAGAGTGAGAGAGTGAGAGAGTGAGAGAGTGAGAGAGTGAGAGAGTGAGAGAGTGAGAGAGTGAGAGAGTAAGAGAGTGGAAGTGTAAGAGAGTGAGAGAGTGAGAGACCGAGAGAGTGAGAGAGTGAGAGAGTGAGAGAGTGAGAGAGTGAGAGAGTGAGAGAGTGAGAGAGTGAGAGAGTGAGAGAGTGAGAGAGTGAGAGAGTGAGCGGGTGAGAGAGTGAGAGAGTGAGAGAGTGAGAGAGTGAGAGAGTGAGAGAGTGAGAGAGTAAGAGAGTGAGAGAGTGAGAAAGTAAGACGGTTAGAGAGTGAGAGAGTGAGAGAGTGAGAGAGTGAGAAAGTAAGAGAGTAAGAGAGTGAGAGAGTAAGAGAGTGAAAAAGTGAGCGGGTCAGAGAGTGAGAGATTGAGAGAGTAAGAGATTGAGAGAGTAAGAGGTTGAGAGAGGAACAGAGTAAAAGAGTAAGAGATCGAGAGAGGGAGAAAGTGAGAGAGTAAGAGAGTAAGAGAGTGAGAGAGTGAGAAAGTAAGAGACTGAGAGAGTGAAGGAGTGAGAGAGTGAGAAAGTTAAAGGGTAAAAAAGTGAGAAAGTGAGAGAGTGAGAGAGTGAGAGAGTGAGAGAGTGAGAAAGTGAGAAAGTGAGAGAGTGAGAGAGTGATAGAGTGAGAGAGTGAGAGGGTGAGAGAGTGAGAGAGTGAGAGAGTGAGAGAGTGAGAGAGTGAGAGAGTGAGAGAGTGAGAGAGTGAGAGAGTGAGAGAGTGAGAGAGTGAGAGAGTGAGAGAGTGAGAGAGTGAGAGAGTAAGAGAGTGAGAGAGTAAGAGAGTGAGAGAGTGAGAGAGTGAGAGAGTGAGAGAGTGAGAGAGTGAGAGAGTGAGAAAGTGAGAGAGTGAGAGAGTGAGAGAGTGAGAGAGTGAGAGAGTGAGAGAGTGAGAGAGTGAGAGAGTGAGAGAGTGAGAGAGTGAGAGAGTGAGAGAGTGAGAGAGTGAGAGAGTGAGAGAGTGAGAGAGTAAGAGAGTGAGAGAGTGAGAAAGTAAGAGAGTGAGAGAGTGAGAGAGTGAGAGAGTGAGAGAGTGAGAGAGTGAGAGAGTGAGAGACCGAGAGAGTGAGAGAGTGAGAGAGTGAGAGAGTGAGAGAGTGAGAGAGTGAGAGGGTGAGAGAGTGAGAGAGTGAGAGAGTGAGAAAGTGAGGGAGTAAGAG
>CAXAQZ010000211.1:0-5000 GCA_963971145.1 Sussaba pulchella
ATCCACGCGTAGACCGACCGCGACCAGAGTTGTTCGACGCGTAGACCGATCGCATGTACATTGGGTTGACGCGTAGACCGATCGCCCTCGGAAATAATCCACGGCGTAGACCGACCGCGACCAGAGGTGTTCGACGCGTAGACCGATCGCATTCTCGAAAAGTAAAAGAACATAACTTTCTTCTTATCGCATTAACGTAACGATCAATATCAAAAACGTGCTTAAAAATTTTTTTTTTTAAATTATTTTTCCATCGGAATGAAATGAATAAACCTTAAATTTTTACCCGTGGATCGACCTTTTTTTCTTAAACCCAAAAAAAAAAAAAAAATTCGGTTGTAAAATAATAAGAACATTAAAATGATTCCAGGCGTAGACCGATCGGTTTTTTGAAATTCGAAAATGAAGAAAAAAATTTTTCATGAAACGCGAAAAAAATTTGACCTAAAATTTATTCTAATGAATTGATGAAAAAAATTGATATCGAAAAAGGAAAGAGGAATTTAAAATCCACACGTAGACCGATCGCATGTATATTGAGTTGACGCGTAGACCGACCGCACTCGGAAATAATCCACGCGTAGACCGACCGCGACCAGAGTTGTTCGACGCGTAGACCGATCGCATGTACATTGAGTTGACGCGTAGGACCCGATCGCACTCGGGAATAATCCACGCGTAGACCGACCGCGACCAGAGTTGTTCGACGCGTAGGACCGATCGCTTTCTCGAAAAGTAAAAAAACATAACTTTCTTCTTATCGCATTAACGTGACAATCAATATCAAAACGTGGTTAAAAAATTTTTTTCAAATAATTTTTTCATCGAAATGAAATAAATAAAACTTCATTTTTCGACCGTAGATCGACCGCTTTTTCTTGAAACCAAAAAAAAAAAAAAAAAAAATTCGTTTGTAAAATAATAAGAACATTAAAATTATTCCAGGCGTAGACCGATCGGTTTTTCTGAAATTCGAAAAAAAAAAAAATTTTTTTCATGAAACGCGAAAACCATTTTGACCTAAATTTATTCTAATAAATTGATGAAAAAAATTGGTATCGAAAAACGAAAGAGGATTTAAAATCCACACGTAGACCGATCGCATGTACATTGAGTTACGCGTAGACCGACCGCACTCGGAATAATCCACGCGTAGACCGACCGCGACCAGGGTTGTTCGACGCGTAGACCGATCGCATGTACATTGGGTTGACGCGTAGACCGATCGCCCTCGGAAATAATCCACGCGTAGACCGACCGCGACCAGAGTTGTTCGACGCGTAGACCGATCGCATTCTCGAAAAGTAAAAGAACATAACTTTCTTCTTATCGCATTAACGCAACGATCAATATCAAAACGTGCTTAAAAATTTTTTTTTTTAAATTATTTTTCCATCGGAATAAAATGATAAACCTTAAATTTTTACCCGTAGATCGACCTTTTTTTCTTGAACCCAAAAAAAAAAAAAAAATTCGGTTGTAAAATAATAAGAACATTAAAATGATTCCAGGCGTAGACCGATCGGTTTTTTTGAAATTCGAAAATGAAGAAAAAAATTTTTCATGAAACGCGAAAAAAAAATTTGACCTAAAATTATTCTAATGAATTGATGAAAAAAATTGATATCGAAAAAACGAAAGAGTAATTTGAAATCCACACGTAGACCGATCGCATGTATATTGAGTTGACGCGTAGACCGACCGCACTCGGAAATAATCCACGCGTAGACCGACCGCGACCAGAGTTGTTCGACGCGTAGACCGATCGCATGTACATTGAGTTGACGCGTAGACCGATCGCACTCGGGAATAATCCACGCGTAGACCGACCGCGACCAGAGTTGTTCGACGCGTAGACCGATCGCTTTCTCGAAAAGTAAAAAAACATAACTTTCTTCTTATCGCATTGACGTGACAATCAATATCAAAACGTGGTTAAAAAATTTTTTTTCAAATTATTTTTTCATCGAAATGAAATAAATAAACTTCATTTTTCGACCGTAGATCGACCGCTTTTTCTTGAAACCAAAAAAAAAAAAAAAAAATTCGTTTGTAAAATAATAAGAACATTAAAATTATTCCAGGCGTAGACCGATCGGTTTTTCTGAAATTCGAAAATGAAGAAAAAAAATTTTCATGAAACGCGAAAAAAAATTTGACCTAAAATTTATTCTAATGGATTGATGAAAAAAATTGATATCGAAAAACGAAAGAGGAATTTAAAATCCACACGTAGACCGATCGCATGTACATTGAGTTGACGCGTAGACCGACCGCACTCGGGAATAATCCACGCGTAGACCGACCGCGACCAGAGTTGTTCGACGCGTAGACCGATCGCTTTCTCGAAAAGTAAAAAAAACATAACTTTCTTCTTATCGCATTAACGTAACAATCAATATCTAAACGTGGTTAAAAAGTTTTTTAAAAATTATTTTTTCATCGAAATGAAATAAATAAACCTTCATTTTTCGACCGTAGATCGACCGCTTTTTCTTGAAACCAAACAAAAAAAAAAAAAAATTCGTTTGTAAAATAATAAGAACATTAAAATTATTCCAGGCGTAGACCGATCGGTTTTTCTGAAATTCGAAAAAAAAAAAAATTTCTTTCATGAAACGCGAAAACCATTTTGACCTAAAATTTATTCTAATAAATTAATGAAAAAAAATGGTATCGAAAAAACGAAAGAGGATTTTAAAATCCACACGTAGACCGATCGCGTGTACATTGAGTTTACGCGTAGACCGACCGCACTCGGGAATAATCCACGCGTAGACCGACCGCGACCAGAGTTGTTCGACGCGTAGACCGATCGCATGTACATTGGGTTGACGCGTAGACCGATCGCCCTCGGAAATAATCCACTCGTAGACCGACCGCGACCAGAGTTGTTCGACGCGTAGACCGATCGCATTCTCGAAAAGTAAAAGAACATAACTTTCTTCTTATCGCATTAACGTAACGATCAATATCGAAACGTGCTTAAAAATTTTTTTTTTTTAATTATTTTTCCATCGGAATGAAATGAATAAACCTTAAATTTTTACCCGTAGATCGACCTTTTTTTCTTGAACCCAAAAAAAAAAAAAAAAATTCGGTTGTAAAATAATAAGAACATTAAAATGATTCCAGGCGTAGACCGATCGGTTTTTTTGAAATTCGAAAATGAAGAAAAAATTTTTTCATGAAACGCGAAAAAAAATTTGACCTAAAATTTATTCTAATGAATTGATGAAAAAAATTGATATCGAAAAACGAAAGAGGAATTTAAAATCCACACGTAGACCGATCGCATGTATATTGAGTTGACGCGTAGACCGACCGCACTCGGAAATAATCCACGCGTAGACCGACCGCGACCAGAGTTGTTCGACGCGTAAACCGATCGCATGTACATTGAGTTGACGCGTAGACCGATCGCACTCGGGAATAATCCACGCGTAGACCGACCGCGACCAGAGTTGTTCGACGCGTAGACCGATCGCTTTCTCGAAAAGTAAAAAAACATAACTTTCTTCTTATCGCATTAACGTAACAATCAATATCAAAACGTGGTTAAAAAATTTTTTTTCAAATTATTTTTTCATCGAAATGAAATAAATAAACCTTCATTTTTCGACCGTAGATCGACCGCTTTTTCTTGAAACCAAAGAAAAAAAAAAAAAATTCGTTTGTAAAATAATAAGAACATTAAAATTATTCCAGGCGTAGACCGATCGGTTTTTCTGAAATTCGAAAAAAAAAAAAATTTCTTTCATGAAACGCGAAAACCATTTTGACCTAAAATTTATTCTAATAAATTGATAAAAAAAAATTGGTATCGAAAAACGAAAGAGGATTTTAAAATCCACACGTAGACCGATCGCATGTACATTGAGTTGACGCGTAGACCGACCGCACTCCGGAATAATCCACGCGTAGACCGACCGCAACCAGAGTTGTTCGACGCGTAGACCGATCGCATGTACATTGAGTTGACGCGTAGACCGATCGCCCTCGGAAATAATCCACGCGTAGACCGACCGCGACCAGAGTTGTTCGACGCGTAGACCGATCGCATTCTCGAAAAGTAAAAGAACATAACTTTCTTCTTATCGCATTAACGTAATAATCAATATCAAAACGTGCTTAAAAATTTTTTTTTTTAAATTATTTTCCATCGGAATGAAATGAATAAACCTTAAATTTTTACCCGTAGATCGACCTTTTTTTCTTGAACCCAAAAAAAAAAAAAAAATTCGGTTGTAAAATAATAAGAATATTAAAATGATTCCAGGCGTAGACCGATCGGTTTTTTTGAAATTCAAAAATGAAGAAAAAAATTTTTCATGAAACGCGAAAACCAATTTGACCTAAAATTTATTCTAATGAATTGATGAAAAAAATTGATATCGAAAAACGAAAGAGGAATTTAAAATCCACACGTAGACCGATCGCATGTATATTGAGTTGACGCGTAGACCGACCGCACTCGGAAATAATCCACGCGTAGACCGACCGCGACCAGAGTTGTTCGACGCGTAGACCGATCGCATGTACATTGAGTTGACGCGTAGACCGATCGCACTCGGGAATAATCCACGCGTAGACCGACCGCGACCAGAGTTGCTCGACGCGTAGACCGATCGCTTTTTCGAAGAGTAAAAGAAAATAACTTTCTTCTTATCGTATTAATGTAACAATCAATATCAAAACGTGGTTAAAAAATTTTTTTTTTCCAAATTGTTTTTTCATCGAAATGAAATAAATAAACCTTCATTTTTTACCCGTAGATCGACCGCTTTTTCTTGAAACCAAAAAAAAAAAAAAATTTCGTTTGTAAAATAATAAGAACATGAAAATTATTCCAGGCGTAGACCGATCGGTTTTTCTGAAATTCGAAAGAAAAAAAATTTTCTTCATGAAACGCGAAAACCATTTTGACCAAAAATTTATTCTAATAAATTGATGAAAAAAAATTGGTATCGAAAAACTCGCTTTCTCGAAAAGTAAAAGAA
>CAXAQZ010000211.1:17500-25181 GCA_963971145.1 Sussaba pulchella
AAACGCGAAAACCATTTTGACCTAAAATTTATTCTAATAAATTAATGAAAAAAAATTGGTATCGAAAAACGAAAGAGGATTTTAAAATCCACACGTAGACCGATCGCATGTACATTGAGTTTACGCGTAGACCGACCGCACTCGGGAATAATCCACGCGTAGACCGACCGCGACCAGAGTTGTTCGACGCGTAGACCGATCGCATGTACATTGGGTTGACGCGTAGACCGATCGCCCTCGGAAATAATCCACTCGTAGACCGACCGCGACCAGAGTTGTTCGACGCGTAGACCGATCGCATTCTCGAAAAGTAAAAGAACATAACTTTCTTCTTATCGCATTAACGTAACGATCAATATCAAAACGTGCTTAAAAATTTTTTTTTTTAAATTATTTTTCCATCGGAATGAAATGAATAAACCTTAAATTTTTACCCGTAGATCGACCTTTTTTTCTTGAACCCAAAAAAAAAAAAAAAAATTCGGTTGTAAAATAATAAGAACATTAAAATGATTCCAGGCGTAGACCGATCGGTTTTTTTGAAATTCGAAAATGAAGAAAAAAATTTTTCATGAAACGCGAAAAAAAATTTGACCTAAAATTTATTCTAATGAATTGATGAAAAAAATTGATATCGAAAAACGAAAGAGGAATTTAAAATCCACACGTAGACCGATTGCATGTATATTAAGTTGACGCGTAGACCGACCGCACTCGGAAATAATCCACGCGTAGACCGACCGCGACCAGAGTTGTTCGACGCGTAGACCGATCGCATGTACATTGAGTTGACGCGTAGACCGATCGCACTCGGGAATAATCCACGCGTAGACCGACCGCGACCAGAGTTGTTCGACGCGTAGACCGATCGCTTTCTCGAAAAGTAAAAAAACATAACTTTCTTCTTATCGCACTAACGTAACAATCAATATCAAAACGTGGTTAAAAAATTTTTTTTCAAATAATTTTTTCATCGAAATGAAATAAATAAACCTTCATTTTTCGACCGTAGATCGACCGCTTTTTCTTGAAACCAAAAAAAAAAAAAAAAAATTCGTTTGTAAAATAATAAGAACATTAAAATTATTCCAGGCGTAGACCGATCGGTTTTTCTGAAATTCGAAAAAAAAAAAAATTTCTTTCATGAAACGCGAAAACCACTTTGACCTAAAATTTATTCTAATAAATTGATGAAAAAAAATTGGTATCGAAAAACGAAAGAGGATTTTAAAATCCACACGTAGACCGATCGCATGTACATTGAGTTGACGCGTAGACCGACCGCACTCGGGAATAATCCACGCGTAGACCGACCGCGACCAGAGTTGTTCGACGCGTAGACCGATCGCATGTACATTGGGTTGACGCGTAGACCGATCGCCCTCGGAAATAATCCACGCGTAGACCGACCGCGACCAGAGGTGTTCGACGCGTAGACCGATCGCATTCTCGAAAAGTAAAAGAACATAACTTTCTTCTTATCGCATTAACGTAACGATCAATATCAAAACGTGCTTAAAAATTTTTTTTTTTAAATTATTTTTCCATCGGAATGAAATGAATAAACCTTAAATTTTTACCCGTGGATCGACCTTTTTTTCTTAAACCCAAAAAAAAAAAAAAAATTCGGTTGTAAAATAATAAGAACATTAAAATGATTCCAGGCGTAGACCGATCGGTTTTTTTGAAATTCGAAAATGAAGAAAAAAATTTTTCATGAAACGCGAAAAAAAATTTGACCTAAAATTTATTCTAATGAATTGATGAAAAAAATTGATATCGAAAAAGGAAAGAGGAATTTAAAATCCACACGTAGACCGATCGCATGTATATTGAGTTGACGCGTAGACCGACCGCACTCGGAAATAATCCACGCGTAGACCGACCGCGACCAGAGTTGTTCGACGCGTAGACCGATCGCATGTACATTGAGTTGACGCGTAGACCGATCGCACTCGGGAATAATCCACGCGTAGACCGACCGCGACCAGAGTTGTTCGACGCGTAGACCGATCGCTTTCTCGAAAAGTAAAAAAACATAACTTTCTTCTTATCGCATTAACGTGACAATCAATATCAAAACGTGGTTAAAAAATTTTTTTTCAAATAATTTTTTCATCGAAATGAAATAAATAAAACTTCATTTTTCGACCGTAGATCGACCGCTTTTTCTTGAAACCAAAAAAAAAAAAAAAAAATTCGTTTGTAAAATAATAAGAACATTAAAATTATTCCAGGCGTAGACCGATCGGTTTTTCTGAAATTCGAAAAAAAAAAAAATTTTTTTCATGAAACGCGAAAACCATTTTGACCTAAAATTTATTCTAATAAATTGATGAAAAAAATTGGTATCGAAAAACGAAAGAGGATTTTAAAATCCACACGTAGACCGATCGCATGTACATTGAGTTTACGCGTAGACCGACCGCACTCGGGAATAATCCACGCGTAGACCGACCGCGACCAGGGTTGTTCGACGCGTAGACCGATCGCATGTACATTGGGTTGACGCGTAGACCGATCGCCCTCGGAAATAATCCACGCGTAGACCGACCGCGACCAGAGTTGTTCGACGCGTAGACCGATCGCATTCTCGAAAAGTAAAAGAACATAACTTTCTTCTTATCGCATTAACGCAACGATCAATATCAAAACGTGCTTAAAAATTTTTTTTTTAAAATTATTTTTCCATCGGAATAAAATGAATAAACCTTAAATTTTTACCCGTAGATCGACCTTTTTTTCTTGAACCCAAAAAAAAAAAAAAAAATTCGGTTGTAAAATAATAAGAACATTAAAATGATTCCAGGCGTAGACCGATCGGTTTTTTTGAAATTCGAAAATGAAGAAAAAAATTTTTCATGAAACGCGAAAAAAAATTTGACCTAAAATTTATTCTAATGAATTGATGAAAAAAATTGATATCGAAAAACGAAAGAGTAATTTGAAATCCACACGTAGACCGATCGCATGTATATTGAGTTGACGCGTAGACCGACCGCACTCGGAAATAATCCACGCGTAGACCGACCGCGACCAGAGTTGTTCGACGCGTAGACCGATCGCATGTACATTGAGTTGACGCGTAGACCGATCGCACTCGGGAATAATCCACGCGTAGACCGACCGCGACCAGAGTTGTTCGACGCGTAGACCGATCGCTTTCTCGAAAAGTAAAAAAACATAACTTTCTTCTTATCGCATTGACGTGACAATCAATATCAAAACGTGGTTAAAAAATTTTTTTTCAAATTATTTTTTCATCGAAATGAAATAAATAAACCTTCATTTTTCGACCGTAGATCGACCGCTTTTTCTTGAAACCAAAAAAAAAAAAAAAAAATTCGTTTGTAAAATAATAAGAACATTAAAATTATTCCAGGCGTAGACCGATCGGTTTTTCTGAAATTCGAAAATGAAGAAAAAAAATTTTCATGAAACGCGAAAAAAAATTTGACCTAAAATTTATTCTAATGGATTGATGAAAAAAATTGATATCGAAAAACGAAAGAGGAATTTAAAATCCACACGTAGACCGATCGCATGTACATTGAGTTGACGCGTAGACCGACCGCACTCGGGAATAATCACGCGTAGACCGACCGCGACCAGAGATGTTCGACGCGTAGACCGATCGCTTTCTCGAAAAGTAAAAAAACATAACTTTCTTCTTATCGCATTAACGTAACAATCAATATCTAAACGTGGTCAAAAAGTTTTTTTAAAATTATTTTTTCATCGAAATGAAATAAATAAACTTCATTTTTCGACCGTAGATCGACCGCTTTTTCTTGAAACCAAACAAAAAAAAAAAAAAATTCGTTTGTAAAATAATAAGAACATTAAAATTATTCCAGGCGTAGACCGATCGGTTTTTCTGAAATTCGAAAAAAAAAAATTTCTTTCATGAAACGCGAAAACCATTTTGACCTAAAATTTATTCTAATAAATTAATGAAAAAAAATTGGTATCGAAAAACGAAAGAGGATTTAAAATCCACACGTAGACCGATCGCGTGTACATTGAGTTTACGCGTAGACCGACCGCACTCGGGAATAATCACGCGTAGACCGACCGCGACCAGAGTTGTTCGACGCGTAGACCGATCGCATGTACATTGGGTTGACGCGTAGACCGATCGCCCTCGGAAATAATCCACTCGTAGACCGACCGCGACCAGAGTTGTTCGACGCGTAGACCGATCGCATTCTCGAAAAGTAAAGAACATAACTTTCTTCTTATCGCATTAACGTAACGATCAATATCGAAACGTGCTTAAAAATTTTTTTTTTTAATTATTTTTCCATCGGAATGAAATGAATAAACCTTAAATTTTTACCCGTAGATCGACCTTTTTTTCTTGAACCCAAAAAAAAAAAAAAAATTCGGTTGTAAAATAATAAGAACATTAAAATGATTCCAGGCGTAGACCGATCGGTTTTTTTGAAATTCGAAAATGAAGAAAAAATTTTTTCATGAAACGCGAAAAAAAATTTGACCTAAAATTTATTCTAATGAATTGATGAAAAAAATTGATATCGAAAAACGAAAGAGGAATTTAAAATCCACACGTAGACCGATCGCATGTATATTGAGTTGACGCGTAGACCGACCGCACTCGGAAATAATCCACGCGTAGACCGACCGCGACCAGAGTTGTTCGACGCGTAAACCGATCGCATGTACATTGAGTTGACGCGTAGACCGATCGCACTCGGGAATAATCCACGCGTAGACCGACCGCGACCAGAGTTGTTCGACGCGTAGACCGATCGCTTTCTCGAAAAGTAAAAAAACATAACTTTCTTCTTATCGCATTAACGTAACAATCAATATCAAAACGTGGTTAAAAATTTTTTTTCAATTATTTTTCATCGAAATGAAATAAATAAACCTTCATTTTTCGACCGTAGATCGACCGCTTTTTCTTGAAACCAAAGAAAAAAAAAAAAAATTCGTTTGTAAAATAATAAGAACATTAAAATTATTCCAGGCGTAGACCGATCGGTTTTCTGAAATTCGAAAAAAAAAAAATTTCTTTCATGAAACGCGAAAACCATTTTGACCTAAAATTTATTCTAATAAATTGATAAAAAAAAATTGGTATCGAAAAACGAAAGAGGATTTTAAAATCCACACGTAGACCGATCGCATGTACATTGAGTTGACGCGTAGACCGACCGCACTCCGGAATAATCCACGCGTAGACCGACCGCAACCAGAGTTGTTCGACGCGTAGACCGATCGCATGTACATTGAGTTGACGCGTAGACCGAGTCGCCCTCGGAAATAATCCACGCGTAGACCGACCGCGACCAGAGTTGTTCGACGCGTAGACCGATCGCATTCTCGAAAAGTAAAAGAACATAACTTTCTTCTTATCGCATTAACGTAATAATCAATATCAAAACGTGCTTAAAAATTTTTTTTTTTAAATTATTTTCCATCGGAATGAAATGAATAAACCTTAAATGTTTACCCGTAGATCGACCTTTTTTCTTGAACCCAAAAAAAAAAAAAAAATTCGGTTGTAAAATAATAAGAATATTAAAATGATTCCAGGCGTAGACCGATCGGTTTTTTTGAAATTCAAAAATGAAGAAAAAATTTTTCATGAAACGCGAAACCAATTTGACCTAAAATTTATTCTAATGAATTGATGAAAAAAATTGATATCGAAAAACGAAAGAGGAATTTAAAATCACACGTAGACCGATCGCATGTATATTGAGTTGACGCGTAGACCGACCGCACTCGGAAATAATCCACGCGTAGACCGACCGCGACCAGAGTTGTTCGACGCGTAGACCGATCGCATGTACATTGAGTTGACGCGTAGACCGATCGCACTCGGGAATAATCCACGCGTAGACCGACCGCGACCAGAGTTGCTCGACGCGTAGACCGATCGCTTTTTTCGAAGAGTAAAAGAAAATAACTTTCTTCTTATCGTATTAATGTAACAATCAATATCAAAACGTGGTTAAAAAATTTTTTTTTCCAAATTGTTTTTTCATCGAAATGAAATAAATAAACCTTCATTTTTTACCCGTAGATCGACCGCTTTTTCTTGAAACCAAAAAAAAAAAAAAAATTTCGTTTGTAAAATAATAAGAACATGAAAATTATTCCAGGCGTAGACCGATCGGTTTTTCTGAAATTCGAAAGAAAAAAATTTTCTTCATGAAACGCGAAAACCATTTTGACCAAAAATTTATTCTAATAAATTGATGAAAAAAAATTGGTATCGAAAAACTCGCTTTCTCGAAAAGTAAAAGAACATAACTTCCTTCTTATCGCATTAACGTAACAATCAATATCAAAACGTGCTTAAAAATTTTTTTTTTCAAATTATTTTTCCATCGGAATGAAATGAATAAACCTTAAATTTTTACCCGTAGATCGACCGCTTTTTCTTAAACCCGAAAAGAAATAAAAAAATTTGGTTGTAAAATAATAAGAACATTAAAATTATTCCAGGGGTAGACCGATCGGTTTTTTTGAAATTCGAAAAAAAAAATTTTTTTTTTCATGAAACGCGAAAATTAATTTTACCTTAAATTTGTTCTAATAAATTGATGAAAGAAATTGATATCGAAAAACGAAAGAGGAATTTCAAATCCACGCGTAGACCGACCGCGGGCAGAGTTGTTCGTTGCGTAGACCGATCGCATGTACATTGAGTTGACGCGTAGACCGATCGCACTCGGAAATAATCCATCCGCAGACCGACCGCGACCAGGGTTGTTCGACGCGTAGACCGATCGCTTTTTCGAAAAGTAAAAGAACATAACTTTCTTCTTATCGCATTAACGTAACAATCAATATCAAAACGTGCTTAAAAATTTTTTTTTTCAAATTATTTTTCTATCGGAATGAAATGAATAAACCTTAATTTTTCACCCGTAGATCGACCGCTTTTTCTTAAACCCAAAATAAAAAAAAATTCGTTTGTAAAATAATAAGAACATTAAAATTATTCCAGGCGTAGACCGATCGGTTTTTCTGAAATTCGAAAAAAAAAAAAAAATTTTTCATGAAACGCGAAAACCATTTTGGCCTAAAATTTATTCTAATGAGTTGATGAAAAAAAATTAGTACTGAAAAACGAAAGAGGAATTTAAAATTCACACGTAGACCGATCGCAAATCTTGTTTGGTCGATAAGTAGACCGTTTATGTTTCACGAATTTCTTTTATAGGGACGGTCCGAATCTTGTTAATCAACGAGCATTCTTCTAACTCAATCGAGCATTCGTTATTCCCGGCGTTTATCCTCGTATCAATTATTTCGGTTCGAAGAGTAGACGAATCCCTATTTGAAAATTTTTTAAATTTCCACGTGCATCGCATTGGGCCGTTAAAAGTCGTCAGAATCTTCGTAATATTCAACGATTCTCCGGACTTTATGCAAATTAGAAATAAATTTTTTTGCTCGAATAAATTTTTACGAAAATTTTAGATAGGTACAGTGGGAATCTTGTTAATCCATTTATGCAAAATATAATATCACAGATAAAACATTCCTTCAACAAAATCAAGTATCAGTTATTTCCGCCATTTACCGTTGAACAAAATATTTAAGGTCAAAGATTATGCGAATTAGTTTTTTAATTTTTTAATCTATATTTTCAACGTGCATCGCATCGTTGTTAAAATCTTCGTAATATTTAACGATTCTC
>CAXAQZ010000212.1:0-77500 GCA_963971145.1 Sussaba pulchella
GTGTGTGTGTGTGTGTGTGTGTGTTGTGTGTGTGTGTGTGTGTGTGTGTGTGTGTGTGTGTGTGTGTGTGTGTGTGGTGTGTGTGTGTGTGGTGTGTGTGTGTGTGTGTGTGTGTGTGTGTTAGTGTGTGAGTGTGTGAGTGTGTGAGTGTGTCAGTGTGTGAGTGTGTAAGTGTGTGAGTGTGTGTGTGCGTGTGTGTGTGTGTGCGTATGTACGTACGTTTGTACGTATATGATTAGTTTCTTGTTCACGTTCTTTCTAAAACTAATGACGCGATCGGAATAATCGATGATCAATCGATGTGTATGCTGAAATTTAGAGCTGATTGGATTTTGGTTCAATCCGGTCGAGTAGTTTCTTAGTTTCTTACAAAAAACATAATTAAAAAATTCTTTTGTAAACATTTTCTCTAATACCGGAAATGCGATCCAGAACAAAAATTGTTTAATTATTTTTTTTGAATTTTTTACAATTATTTTTTGTTTTTTTTCCGTACGTACTTATGTGATCAATTTTTTTTGAGGTTTTCTCCAAAACTTAGTAACGCAATTGAAATTTTTTGTGTTTTAAAAAAAAAAAATTTTTTTAATTTTTTCAACTTTTCGTTTATAGGGGACCGATTTCTCCATCGGGCATATATGCCCTCGGGGCATATGCTGGCTATCCGGGCACTTGTTTTTTTTAATTTCTATTGTCTTCTGGATACATTTATTTTGGTCTATGAGAAGACGACAACTCCTATTCTGAACTTGATGAGGATTTACTCAATGAATAATGATAATAATAAATTTCAACTCGCGAAACGGGAAGTTACTCGTGCGGCCCGTAAAGGCTCATACGCAAAATAAATATGATCAGCGACAGGCATTACGAGCTATATCCACTACTTACCATGAGCACAACTAACCACGGATACTTACTACTCACCATCGGCACTGCTAACCATGGGCACATTTATCCATGGTCACTACTATCCATAGACACCACTTATTATAGGCCCGCTAGTTTCCGGATGATTTTGTCAAAAAAAATGTTCGATTCAAAATATCGATCCTAAAATTTTAAATACTGATTTCGACATCCATATGGGTCATTCCGACCTAGTTTCTGATTATTTTCAAGCGGTTTTTGTCTCGTTTCCGAATAATTTGATCGAGAAAAAAATTAGGATTCGCGATCTCATCCTCAGGATTAAAAATACTGGTCTTGAAAGTGATATCAGTGATTTTGCTCTGGGAATACCTTTTTTAAATTTGCAGTGATGAAAATTTCCATTATCTCGACATCGATACTTAACGAACTAGAGATATATTATTTATTTTCGGCCAATTTATTCTCGGAAATATAACCGTCATGGTCATAATGTGCGGTCGATATCGTGTATTGGATCTTCCACGATTCGACTATCGCTAGAACTAGGGTCGCTGTAACGAGCGCCCGCTACAACTCGGGCTAGGCTTTTTGCTGCAATGAGCAAAGTATCTCTTCCGCTGTCCCTGCTATTCATCTGATTGAACGCGCACGGGTTTGAATCGGCAATTTGCTGTCAGTGACGAGGCAGGCTGGGATGCGGGCATAGATCGATGAACAGAGCAGCGGACGTCGAAGCCGCGCTATTGGTAATAGACGTCCGAAAAGTGCGGCCACCTTCGCTGTCGTTATAGCGAGAGTTTTAGTTACCCAGCTCCTCGTTATTGTTAGAGTCAAATCTAATATCAGCACGGATTTTAACTTTGTCACAGAAATGTTGTAGTTTCCCGGAAGATGCGCTTAAGGGGCTATAGCACTGTGACACGTTGAAAAAATCGATTTTTCTTGCCTTTTTCGATAGCTTATACTTTCAAGAATATCCTGTAAAAATGTCGAGGCCGTATCTCTAATACTCCCCGAATGGCAGCCTTCTCAAGAGTAACAGCTCGTAGGTATAAAATGCCCCATCTGCCTGGAGGCGGAGCTCGGAGCTGGCGTGTTGATACCTGAATTCTTCGGAACCTATTTATACTGACTTGAGTTCGAGGGAATTACTAGAGCGATGCGAAGGACCGAACACGCAGAATAACAATGAAAGTTATAACGGCTTGGTCCGGCACTTTGTTCGAAAGCACCTTCATAGTGGATTAAAAACAATCAAGTCCGCTAATTTCCTTGCAGTCTCAATATTAAACGATGGTTCTTATGCTATTCGAAAAATGCTGCAAGTAACAGACGTCATCATCGGTCCTGTTGCAAGAAAATATGATACGAAAAGGGATGACAGCCGAATCAGCCAGGCGGAGTTACGTCATGAAGCATCCTCAAAAGAGGGACGAACAGCCCGGAGAAAAGCTTCAGCCTATCAGCAGGCATTATTCGCGGAAGAGAAGAGTCCATTGTATGGGTCAGGTATAGTTGATCAGCAGTTTCTATAGTAAATATCATTTTATCTTGCAAGAATCGATAGTCAAATCATTAAACGCGTTTTTCTCAAAATAAGATTTTTTTAATTTGCTGACATTGTAACTCAAAGAGGTATTATCCGATTAATTCGAAATTTGAACTTAGTACTCTTAAATATATTGACTCTACAATGACGTAGAATATTTTCGATTGAATGGAAAGTGACGATTTCGCATTGAAACAAACGACCATTTTATAGTGAAGGAAACAGAATTTTTTTTCATAACTACGCTATTTTGTTAGCGTAGTAAATCCTACATCATTGTACAGGAAATATCTTTCAGTTTGATGACATTCTTTTCTTCTCCGGTTTCAGCAACTCAATCGGCCGAAATCATGTCAGCAGAGGAGGCACTTTTTATTTTGGCGCCTCCGAAGGCAGCGCATGAGTCGGTTGGATCTAAATATTTTTTATGAAAAAAATTATGTAATATAGGTCGAACATAGCCAAATATATTCTCGGTTGTCTGAAACATTCAATAAGGTGCTTTTCTTTCAAAAAATTCCCAAAAATAAACCAAATTTTCAGCGCTCACACCGATGACCCCTTTAGTGTGATATTATTCCACTACATTCTGAAATAAACAATCGCCACTCTACGACCGAGTTATGACAACGGCGAAACGTAACCTTCGTTTCAAAATGTTTTCTCTACCACATCAGAATTTGTTTTTCAGAATTTGTTTTTAATCGATGGTCTTAAAACGCAAATCTACGGAAATAAATGACAATCAGAACCGCAGATGCTAAAAGTTCTCTTTTTTAACATTCGAGTGGTTAAACTCACGTTACGTGAAATGCTGCATTAGTGGTAGATGAGGTCGAAATATTTTGGAATAAAGCCCGGTTACCTTTCCGACAAACGCCCAAATGTAGTGTAGCTAAAGTTAAGGCTCTACACCAAGAATAGACAACTCTAAACAACCACGGGACCAGGCCTTGGAATCGTGAAAAATAACAAGCTCTCTTTTCCCTACGGAACAATCTTCTCGGCATTTCTCATGACTGTGTGTTTGAAAAAGTGGATGAAAACAGAAAGCAAGCAATTCCTCGTAAGTCAAAGACGAGGGTCGTGTAGGATAGGGAAAAAAGAAAGAAAACGATATGATAGGAATGGTCCAATGCACACCTGATGAGACTTCCTGGGACAGTATTTCTAGGAAAAATGAACACGGTTTATCATTATTTTCAGATAAATCCATCCAACTTTCATCGATTGAACGAATCAGTGCAGCCCACAGTCAACAAACTATCAGTTCATACTGAAGCTTATTATTAAATAACAGAACCGAAGATGAAGATGGTCTAGTGCCGAAAAAGTCACGCGGAAATGTCTCCTTACGGAATGAGATAGTCGTTTCAGTTCTCGATAAATTTGATCGCTTCTATAGCCGAGGCTTTAACCGTTGATAACTCGTCCTCAGTAGGTACTGAACATAAGTTCAATTCGGCGACTCTGACAACACGTACGAGTGACTAGGGCGCTCAATATTAAGAATGACTGCCAGTTGTCGTATCGGATAGAAGGATTGAGAAACTTCTCGGTGTACTAGCATTTGAAAATGCCAGAGGAATAACGCAGGCAACCGCGGTTTATGAGGTGCTGAAGGATTTGGGGCTGAGCGAATCAATGAAGGCATGCTGCCGTGACACAACAGCATTGAATACAGGCAACCTTAGTTGTGCACACGCTCTGTTGTAACAATCACTGAAGAAAAGTGTCTTATTTACACCTTGCAGACACCATTCTTTTGAATAGATTTTACGCCGTGCATTTAATTCGAAATTGCTGTTGCCAACTGGGCTAAACGTTTCACTCTCCAAGAATTTCCGCGATGCTTGGAAACATATTGACTAGACAGAATATCAAACTGGAATCGCGGATGAGCACGTTAATAAAATTTGAACAACGAACAACATTGAGAGAGTAAGCTTAATCGCTCAAAAGCCATTGATTACCTTTCAACCGAGAAATTATTACAACGAACTCTTAGAGTTGACTCTGGTCTTTCTTGGATCTCTTTCATTTCGTCACGTTGCTTTTCGTCATCCTGGCGCATTTTACCATGCTTAGTGGATGTCGATGGCAATATATTGCTTGAAAATAAATATATATCTCGAGAGCAGTTCAAGCTGACACAAACAGAAGACCTCGCAGCTCGTGATAGGTCGATTTTCATTCAAATAAATTACATTGAATTTTGGTTCTCAGCACCACTTGCGGCAAAACTTCCAGATACTGATTTGCAATTGATAAAAGAAACTTCGTAATCACAAATCTGTTGATCGAAATATATCGACTTTCACACTCAGTAAAAACCCCAACCATTTGTGATATTTAAAGCCGAAGCCATTGGTTTGTCGTTTTTCGACGAAAGCTTATCACTCAACATGAAGCAGAGAATGGTTTCACAATGACATCCATACGATAAAGTGAATGAATGTTTTCCTTGTCGGATAGCTATTGCTCCCACAAACGTCGGTGGATACTGACACAAGAGTATGGATGATTTGGTAACCCCGTAGACAAGAATTTTTTTTGAGAGGTTTGAAATTGACGCCAAGCTCCTTCAGATTAATTCATCTCTCAGGTACAAAAATTGGAGTTACCTCAAAGGCTTAAGCATTGTGAAAGATCTGAAGGTGGTTAACGATCCAGCGAAACGAGCGGTATAATTACTCAATGACTATGATGATATTCTTACAAAGAACGAGGAGCAGAAACAATTTGTTGACCTAATTCTAAACGACTATCAAGAAATTCCACCGGACTCGAAGAAAACGACGATGATGAGACAAAATATTGAACATCACACATTACACACTACAGAAAGGGTTTGGAGTCTTTAAATACGGCGGAAATGGCGAGCCGTGGAGACTTGATTTTTGTAGATGATACGCTCACACACGCACACGTACACGTACACGCACACACACGCACACGCACACGGGATGCTACAGACTTCACCTCCTAGTGGTGCATCCTGAGTAACGCGAGTAGAGTCTAGAAAATGTTAACATGAAAAATTCAAAGAAATGGCTAATAAAAATCTAATAAACGGATAATGAAGAGAGTTTTACATTGGAATGGCAAGACTAGTTTTTCAATCTTGAGAATGCGACCGCCAATTTTAAATTTTCTGTCGAAACTTTGAATTATCCGAGAACTAGAGAAAAACCGAAAAAAATTTACAATAACTGAGTTGAATTAACTCATGGCTTTCAAAATCAGTATTTTGAATTTGAAGGTCGATATTTGGATCCTGAAAATTTGGCGGAAATAATAAGAAAACGAAAAACATGTCGGGGTGGAATGACCCCTAATGATTTCAAATACGAGCCGGAAGATCTTTTTTCATTCACAAAGGTGTCACAAACTCATTGAGACACTTTTTTTATTTTGAAGAAAATTTCAAGGCACCCGAATAAGCATATTGCTAAAGAGTAGGAATATCCTGTGTATTTTGAAGGGGACAAATTACCTCTCCTGGTAACGGCCAGTTTCGACTATGGTGTGATGCCAATTCACGGAGCTTTTTTTGAACTATTTGGAGTCAATCAAGAGCCAAGGGGTCAAATCTCATCCAAGCCCCGAATAAGGACCACTCTAATATATATATTTTTAAAACGGAGCGTTTTTTTGTAGAACCCACTTGACTAAAACACTCCGGCAAGTGCACATTGCGTGTATCAGATACGCACATACTTGTAACCAATGACAGATGTGACTTGATCCAAGCGTGCCAATCACATCGGTCCCTCATGACGCTTGCTTTGACAGCGATTCTCGGAGATGGGCGGTCGTCGAATGTACAACCGCTAAAATGTCGATTTTGACGAAGTAATAGTTGATTATTGTCTAGATGATATGACCCTATGAAAGATAGAACAAATATAACAAGAATTCTATTGTCCCGATTCCAGAAAATTGTAATTTTCTTCTTACAACTATTTTAAAAATCTTTGAGGGTGGGTTTTTTCATTATTATTTTTTTAATTTAAGTGGTCATCACTGCTGTCAAGTATTCAGTTCATCACTGCCCTCTGCGATTTATTCTGGCAGCGTGTAATATTCTCTAATCTACTCCGATTCATTTTATTACTTCAGTGCGATGAACGCAGAGCGATATGTTTGTTTTTCAGTAACCTTTCTTTGTAAAACCATGCTGCTACCATTCACTCGTATGATTAATGTCAATTTCTACGGAGCGAGAAAATTTAGTCAAAAGCACCTAACAGTTGTCCAGACTGATCAGTTAAAGTTTCATAGGTTTCTTGCGGTATTTTTTTCACGTGCTTTTAAATTTTAGACTGTACTCTCATGCTTATTATAATACTAATCGAGCAATGTTAAAAAGACAACAAAGCCCTGCATATTCGTATTAATTATGTAATGTGCGCCGTCGTCAATACAACATTTCTCTAAATGGACATTTCACTATATTATTCGCAGCTCCTTATTCAAGTTTTTTTATTTCTGTGAGAATTCCAAAATTGAAAAACCGAGCTTTCAATATACAGTGCGTCAAAAAAGTATTCGTACACGTCGTTTTCTTGCAATAACTTCATAGGCATAATTTATACAGGAACGAAACCTATTCCGTTTAATAGTCCACCGGGTACAGAGATAAAATGCAAATGAAGAATTTTTTACCAGGAATAATATAAGAATTATGCGAATACGACGAAAATCAAAGAGCAAAAAAAGTATTCGTACACTCATAATGAAGCGTTTTAACCGTGATAATTACTCAAGCATGGACTGTCCTCTACCTAACATGTAAACAAGTTTTCGTTTACACAGTGGCTTTGACCTGTTCTATGCCATTAGTAGATCGTTGAGCTTTGTACGGACATGACGCCAAAGAAACGCGAACTACCGATTACGATGCGAGATCGGGTGATTTTTCTTCGGAAACGCTGTAAAAGTAACCGAAAAATTGAGACGGAATTGAAGTTAAGTCACACGACAGTGCAATACATAGCCAAGAAATATGAAACAGAGAACATCACTAAAAATAAGCCACGAACCGGGTGGCTAAGGGTACTGACAGTTGAAGAGCGTCGGAATATCATTGAAGAGGCTACAGAGAATCTGTTTGTAAGTGCCCAAAGCTTATCAAATAATGTCGCGTCAACATCAGAGAAGATCGTGTGTCCCCAAACCGTACGAAACGTCTTGCATTCTGCCAAAATATACGGCAGAGCTGCGAGAAAAAAAACCATTCATCAATAATATAAACCGAGAAAAACGTTTAGGTTTTACCAAAACCTGCGTAAATAAACCAATAGAATTTTCAATACGTGTCGTTTTCTCGGATGAATCGAAGTTCAATATTTTTGGGTCAGATGGGAAGAGATTCGTCGGGCGGAAACTGAACACCGAGGTCCAACAAAAAAATATAATCTCCACTGTGAAGCACGGCGGAGGAGGGCTAATGGTTGGGGGCTGTATGGGATATGATAGTGTTGGTAATCTGGCATTCATAGATGGCATAATGGATGCCAGAAGTACATCGAGGTGTTGCGCAGTAATCTCGAGGAAAGTTTAGCTAAAATGGGCTTGGACGGACATTTCTACTTCGAACAAGATAACGAGCTGGAACATACGGCCCTGAAAACGAGGGAATGGTTGCTCTACAACATCCGCAAACAATTGACCACCAGCACAACCTCCGCATATGAATACTATTGAAAATGTATGGCACTTGGTAGATGTTGGAGTCAGGAAAAAAAAATATCAAACAAGTCCGATCTACAAAGAATGCTTTCAGAAGAATAGACGAAAATATTTAAAAAATATCACGGAAACGATGCGAACGCTAGTGGAATCGATGCCTAGGATACTGCAGGCCATAATTGACGCTAAAGGAATGCACACCTAACATGAGTTATAATTAACAACGAAGCTTTAGTAGATTTTCAATTGTTACGTCCTCGCTCCTATCCGACGCCCGAGAGCGACCAAGGGACTGATGAATCATATTCGCTTAGAGAGAACAAGAGGCAATCTTTTAATAATATTCCTATCGCGCGCTTACGAATGTGTGTAGTTGTCACACGCGCCGACGGACAGCTCGCTCCCAATAAATAACGAATAATATTGCCTTCTTCGCGACCGATTCTCCGAATGACGTATCAGGTTTCAACGCGCCGCGGGGATACAAAGCCGCGACTCCGGAAGTTGCAATATTATTTGACACTTTCGGCAATAATTTAAGAGAATTCGCGTAGGCGAAGATCTGCTACCGAACGGATGCGTAGCCCAAAAACGTGCAGAAAATCACGTAGACCAATCGATACAGAATGAAAAAGAACGATAAGCCCTTTTATTGGATTAAGGGAAACAGAGACACATTCCCACAGTATAAAAGCCCGGATTTTTAGCAAATTAATCAGTTATTCCACCGAACTCATCAGCACCGTTACTCCGGGAGAACGAGAGCCCATCTTTGCATCCACCGATTATTATTTCGGATTGGACTTAGAATCGTTTCGCGTTCACCAAACTTCGGCTCTTTGTGTCCACCGTTTCATTTTACGGATTGGACTCAGAATCGTTTACGCGAACGGTCTTGGTATATTTTTGTGTCCACCGTCTGTTTTACGGTTTGGACTTTAGAATCGTTAAAGGCAACAATTAAATAACGAATAACTCGAAACGATTAAAGTGAATTACAAAAGGGGCCAAAAGAGTCTAGATACTTGAAATAAATTAATACTATCGAACAATTACAAAGGGACCAAAGAGTCCAGTTAATTGAATCGAATAATTATTTGAAGGGACCAAAGAGTCCAGATAATTGGATCAATTGAATATTACCAAACAATTGCAAAGGGACCAAAGAGTCCAGTTAATTGAATTAAATAAACATTTGAAGGGACCAAAGAGTCCAGTTGATTGAATTAAATAAATATTTAAAGGGTCAAGAGTCCCTCTCAGGCTGCACTGAAAGACCTCATGAGTCAACGGTGTCAGTTATTTATTGTGAAAAGACCAAAGAGTCTCTTTATCGCGAAAATACCGCAAGACCCTTCTGATCTTCGGTACCTTAAGACCCGAGAATCTTCTTTCGCGCAGTCTGCGAAGCGCCCGATTTATATATTGAAATAATAAGCGTGGACATTCGACAAGTGAAATTGTACCGCGACTTTTTGAACTGTATTACATTTTGAGTATCGACATTGTGGAATCAATTGTGCGAACATTTTATAAAAGAAGTTGTACTGTGACTTTTGAATCGAACATTAAAAATCGTTGTGTGACGTATAACCGCTCGTGCCTCACTCAACCACCTGACCCTCAACATCTGGTCGTTCGATGGAGACTCAACGGGATCCATCAAACCGCAGTCTACAAGTGGAGATCGGTTTTGATAAAATACTGTTCTTCCACCAACATCAGGTAAAGTCATTAGTTCGTACATGATAAGGCGAGGTCTCCGTCCCCGCAGTAAAGGGCTAACGCCTTGACGCAAAAGAGAGACCACCCCTTTGTGTACTTCGTTCACCGGATACTTATAATATTCGGGACTGGACGTAACACATTATAATGGTAAGTGTACGAATACTTTTTTTGCCCTCAAATTTTTCTATTTTTGCATAATTTTTATATTATTCCTGGTGAAAAATTCTTCGTTTGCCGTTTGCCTCTGTTAGCTGGTGGGCTATCAAACAAAATTGGTTTCGCTTGCGTACCACTAATGCCTACGAAGTTATTGCAAAAAAACAAGGTGTATCGATACTTTCCCACTGTACCCACTGTAGGTATCGATTCAGTTCCAGAGCACATAACCGAAACGGTATCCCCGAGCAAGCTGCAGCTTGAGAGCAAAAAAAATATGATTAAATTGCGATTTTTATATATTGTGCATAAAATAGGGATATGATTTACCTTAGCAATATTAAGCTTGTTTGTCACAGGGCCTTTGATCGATCATCAATACAGTGCAGCTTCTGCAGTTTTAGTTTATCACAAGATTCACGTTTGTACAGTCATAAAAATTTGAAAAATTATATTTAAATCAAAACAAAACCGACGATTATTCGCTTGTTGATTAAACTACTCCGTAAGCCAACTTGCTTTCAACTCTTGATGGCATTTTCGTCAAAGATATAAACTTCTGAAGAAAACCCCATAGGATCGCCATCGCCCATGCGTAGGCAAATATGTATGTCAATTTTTTGTTTGGAAAACATTCCGTCGTTCCCACTGCATACGAACCAATAGAAATACTCGTACCATATGATTTTTAAGGGTATTATTCTGTGCTCAGTAAAAATGCTCTCATTCCAACGGCCAAATGGAGAAAATTGAATTCATTGTAAAAAAATCCAATCCGTATAGACGTTGCATAGAGAGGGCAGTAGCCGAGCGTAATAAAAGTATTCACTGTCTATTGTCTGAAAATTCATATAGTATATGCATGCAAAATGCGAATGACAATAAATGCCCAGAATGATACAATATATTGCCTTAGGCACATTCGCCATGGATACATTTTTAAGACAATTGGCACTGGACTGCATTAGCTAAAGGTAGAAGAATGAAAATGTTACCCTCCATAAGGCATTGGAAATTCCATTGAACTTTTATGGAAAAGCATTACCAAACGAATCATGCTTTTTTATTCTCATTAACTTCATTTCTACTCTCTGTCGTTTCTCATTAACTTTTATATACAAAGCCCGCTGGCCTCTATATGGCCCTACATTTTGCCGAAAGCAAGTCCGCTGGGAATTCAGTTTTCCTCGACAAATATTAATTTCTAAAAATACATCGCACGCTTCTTCGTACTTTAAGCATTTTACGAACAATAAAAGACCTAAAATATATTACTGAAGTGTTAAGAAAGTATTATAGCTCTGTCATTATATCCGAATTGCAAAGTGTAACATCGGTTTCCAATCGTGTGCTGTAGAGTCGAGAAAAAAAATAATAAAAAAAGAAATGTGAACGAATTAATTTTCTGTTACTCACGAGTTCCGCCGGCATCGCTGATAAACGATGTGACGAGGAGAAGAGTACCGACAAGAGTAGTGGTGCTTAGAAAGAAGTACATGGGGCCGCAGCCCATCACGGCATCACTTCAACCGACTTGGAAGCCGCTTTAATAGTCGTTGGGAACTCGCGAGATCACCCGTTATATTACGCCGGTACCACACACTATACACTGATAACCAAATACACGTGTAACGAACTTTCATCACAGAACACTGTATATCACCACCATAAACGCAGACACAAACATATATAATATAAAATATACTTATATACTTTATGTATCAGTATATGTATATACGCGTATATATGACGCCCTGTTTACTTTGCGAATTTCTCTTGCTGGCTCCTATTCGTTTATCTGGATTTTTTGAATCTTTGGACACCGTCGAGGGTCAAAGGTTGAAGCCAAAGCCGGGACGCTGACACGTAGCGACGGACACGGCGAAACAGCTTCGGCTCCGAGGATCGGCAACCAGTTACATCAAACTCAGAGCACGTTCGCACAAGTCGACGATACTGCATTTTCCACGATTCGACGATTTCTAACCCCAAAAAAGTTTTAACGACAAAACTAAACACTTCGCAAAAGACTAGAGAACGAAAAATCTCCGTATCACAAGTTTTTACAATGTTGTTATACCCTCGCATATACGAAATCCATTTAAATTTCCCGTTTTCAGCTACATCCCGTCAATTTTTGTTTTATATCAATAATGTTGATGCTGATACGTATATTAGATGAAATTCAATCGCGATTATCCGATTTCCAAATCCAACGGAACTCAAGCACTATAGACCATCACTCTTTTATTCTTATATCTCTTATCCCTCGCGATGTTATATCGCAGCTACATACACATACGTATCTTTTTTGTTCGTTGGTTGTGTATTTCCACCGAAGTATGTTGGGAAAGATATCTTTCATCGATCGTTCACGTGAACCTCCAGCATCTGAGAAGTCCAAGAGTCACTTAATTTCCTGAGAATAATACCACGCGGCGAGTTTTCTACTGGCTGGCTCGGTTGGCCTGGTTCACTTCGTGAAGAGCAGGACTTGCTCGATTCTGCTGCCACTACTGCCGCTGCTGCCACTACTGCCGCTGCTGCCGCTGCTGCCGCTGCTGCCACTGCTGCCACTGCTGCCGCTGCTGCAGTTGATGCTGCTGCATCTGCTGCATCTGCTTCTGCTGCTGTTCGATATATCTCGATACGCTACCAAACCACCAGTCGTGCTCTGCAATAACAAATGGAGTGATGTAATGCGAAGCTAAACCCCCCACCACCCACTTCTCCGCTTCCTACTTTTGATATTCCAACCCTTGAGAATCGTGGTATACTCGCTATTCGTGCTTTCTCCTCCATCCCTTCAGTTCTTAATCTTTCCATATATCTGTGTAGCTATTTATATATCCATCGATCTTTTTCTCGACTGTCCCACAGCGCAACTCTTTCTTTCACTCTCTCTCTCTCTCTCTCTCTCTCTCTCTCTCTCTCTCTCTCTCTCTCGCTCTCTTTCTTTCTTTCTCTTTCTCTCGCTTCTATCAACGTTTTTGCTGTAATGTCTCCCCTGTTCATGTACTAGGCTCCTCAGCTAGTCTAGAGATGCTGGCTGGCTCGCACTAATTACGGTGATTGCGGCGAAAGGAGAAAAAAAATCCATTTCCGACCTTGCTGATACTCGGATTTTTTTCTTTGTTAACTTCCCGATTATAGGGAAGTTATTGTAATGACCCCTAAAATCAAAAATCGTTTTTTCGTCAGATCTTCACGATTTGAGGTCATTGGAGTAATTTTAGCCTATTTTGAGAAAAATGTTTGTGTGTGTGTCTGTGTGTGTGTGTGCGTATGTACGTACGTACGTACGTACGTACGTACGTGATCAATTTTTCGTTAACGTTTTCTGCAAAACTAATGACGCGATCGAAATGATCGATAATGCAATCGATGTGTCTTGCTCTAACTTAGAGCTGATTAGATTTTGGTCCAATTCGGTCAGGTAGTTTTTTTGTTTTTTACAAGAAACATAATTTTAAAAAAACTCTTTTGTCAACGTTTTCTCCAAAACTAATGACGCGATCATAGTGATGGATGATGCAATCGATGTGTCTTGCGGAGACTTAGAGCTGTTTAGATTTTGGTCCAGTTCGGTCGAGTAGTTTTTGAGTTTTTTACAAAAAACATTGTTCCAAAGTGTTTTCGAGAACATTTTCTCTAAAACTAATAACGCGATCCGAAAAAAAAATTTTCAAAAAACTTTTTTTTACTTTTTTTAAATCTTTTTTTTTTTCCACGTACATACGCATGTGGTCAACTTTTTTGCTGATGATTCCTCCAAAACTAATGACGTGATCGGAATAATCGACGATGCAATCGATGTGTCTTGATGTAACTAAGAGCTGATTAGATTTTGGTCAAGTTCGGTCGAAAAATTTTATAGTTTTTTACAAAAAATATAATTTTAAAAATATTTTGTAAACGTTTTCTCTAAATCTAATAACGTGATCCGAAGAAAAAATTTTCGAAAAATTCTTTTAAAACTTTTTAAAATTGTTTTTTTTTTGGATTTCTTTCAACTTCACGATTATAGGGGACTAAATCCTTCGGGGCATATTATGCCCCGGGGAATATGCCGGGTGGTCGAGCACTTGTATTTTCTAATTTCCCGATTATAGGGAAGTTATTGTAATGACCCCTAAAATCGAAAATCGTTTATTTGTCGGATCTTCACGTTTTGAGGTCATTGAAGTAATTTTAGCCTATTTCGAGAAAAATGTTTGTGTGTGTTGTAGTGATTGTATTTATTTTATTCTTATTTATTTTATTAATGTTGCATGGATTATTTATTATTTGAATAAATATACAAAAATATATGGCTCATTCCAAACCAAACCGTGGAGTAATTCCCCTCGTGTCCGCCGATTGTTGCATAATTTTATTTTTGACTTCGTTCCGACTTATAATAGACCCTAATTTTTTTTCAGAATTTTTGCACCACTATTTAAGGTGATGGGCGCTGATTGTTGCATAAACTTGCATATAGTTATTTGCATAGAAAGGAATTACATAATTTGCATACGATTTTTTTTTTAACTTTGTTCCGACTACAAACGGACCCTTATTTTTTTTCACAATTTTCCCATCAGTCCTTAAGGTGATGCGCGCGCATCGAAGTTGCAAAAATAAGAGTAAGCCGACAAAACGTCCATTTTTAAAAATTTGATTTTTTTTCTACAAATGCTATGTTATAAAAGAATAGTTTTTTTTCCAATTTGGGAGGGGGACGCAGCTTGCTTGTATTAAAAAAAATACTTTCTTTGTTTTATAAATCTTTAAAATCGTAAAAAATTTTAATGATAAAAATCGTTACACGTGTGGGAAAAAAAACAAAAATAAAACATATCTTGAAAAATGTTGATATTTGTCATATTTCGTGAGGGGAGAGCACGTGACCGTCTCTGAGCACAGCAAAGTGAAAAATCGAGATACGAAATATGCAAAATATCAAAATTTTTCGGGACACGTTATATTTTTGATTTTTTTTTTCACATGTGTAATGATTTTTATAATTAGAAATATTTACGATTTTAAAGATTTGAAAAAAAAAAAGTTTTTTTTTAATACAAGCAAGCTGCGTCCCACTCCCAAATTAGAAAAAAAAACTATTATTTTATAACATAGCATTTGTAGAAAAAAAATCAAATTTTTAAAAATGGCCGTTTTGTCGGCTTACTCTTATCTTTGCAACTTCGATGCGCGCGCATCACCTTAAGGAGTGATAGGAACATTGTGAAAAAAAATTAGGGTCTGATTGTAGTCAGACCAAAGTTAAAAAAAAATCGTATGCAAATTATATAATTTCTTTCTATGCAAATAACTATATGCAAGTTTATGCAACAATCGGCGCTCATCACCTTAAAGAGTGGTGCAAAAATTCTGAAAAAAAATTGGGGTCTATTTTAAGTCGGAACAAAGTCAAAAATAAAATTATGCAACAATCGGCGGACCCGAGGGAAATGACCCCACGGTTTGGCTTGGAATGCCCCATATATATATCGATATATTTTTGTATAATTTTCGGTTAGACTCGGCGTCCGTCATTTGTTTTCTCTATTCTTTTCTTTCCACTGAACTCCGCGGTGAAACTCGACTGTGTAAAAACTTATATATGGGGCTTCCATGGCATTCCGGGTAGTCGCGTACCCTTGACTCAAAATTTTTGCCCCATGATTTTTTCGATCAATCTACATCAAAAATGAAGAGACACGTGTTTCGGGGTTCGCGGTTTCCAGCGCCCGCTATTGAGATGCAGTAGATTGAAGGTTTCCAATTATTGACGATATTTCGAATTCCAAATCGATATATCTCGACAACCGCCAATAATAATTAAAAAAACCAAGGTAGCTTTTTCTTTCGTTTTTACACGGTCTATGCAATAAAAATAAGTACAATTTTGTTGCACTGTTTGAACTATTATTAATTAACAATTAATCGATTAAACATTGAATATCTCAAAAAAAACCTATTTGATTTTTCTTTTTTTTCCTAAATTCTATGAATAAAAACGAAACGATTGAGTCCAGTCTCTCTTTAGCTATGGACTTAGTTTAGAAGTTACAGATTTTTTTGTGATAAAAAACACGTTTAATTCGGTTCATTTCTCAGCGATAATTCATATTGCACTGGGAACTATTGGCCGCTCGTTGTAACGAAAATGGTAACATATATACGCATACATAAGCATATATTAGTATACAGATATAAATATATGGGGGATTCCGAGGTGAAACTGGAAGCTGCATACCGTTGAATCAACATTTTTGACCCACGATTTTTTATGTTGATATACGTCGAAAATGAAGAGACACGTGTTTCGGGGTTTGACGTTTTTAGCGGCCGTTATTGAGATGCAATGGAATTAAGTATTTCAATTATTGACGATATTCGGTATTTCAAATCGATATATCTCAACAACGGCCAATGATAAATTAAAAAACCAGGTAAGCTTTTTATTGTCTTCGCGCGGTCTTTGCGATAAAGATATGTACAATTATGTTACACCGTTTGAACTATTATTAATTAACAATTAATCGTCTAAATATTAAATATCTCGAGAAACAGCCATTTTGATTTCCTCTATTTTACTCCTTAAATGAAAACAAAAAGACCCCGCTCAATTTTTCCGTTGGCTTCATTTAGGAGTTACAGCTTTTTTCGTCATGAAAAACACGTTTAATCATTATTACCGTTAATTATATATATGTGTACGTGTGTGTGACTAGAAATAATTATCATTTTCTATCTCTTAAGAGATATTCAATATTGAGACGATTAATTGTTAATTAATAATAGTTCAAACGGTGTAACATAATTGTACATATCTTTATCGCAAAGACCGTGTGAAGACAAATAAAAGCTTACCTGGTTTTTTAATTTATCATTGGCCGTTGTTGAGATATATCGATTTGAAATACCGAATATCGTCAATAATTGAAAAACTTAATTCCATTGCATCTCAATAACGGGCGCTAAAAACGTCAAACCCCGAAACACGTGTCTCTTCATTTTCGACGTATATCAACATAAAAAATCGTGGGTCAAAAATGTTGATTCAACGGTATGCAGCTTCCAGTTTCACCGTGGAATCCCCCATATATTTATATCTGTATACTAATATATGCTTATGTATGCGTATATATGTTACCATTTTCGTTACAACGAGCGGCCAATAGTTCCCAGTGCAATATGAATTATCGCTGAGAAATGAACCGAATTAAACGTGTTTTTTATCACAAAAAAATCTGTAACTTCTAAACTAAGTCCATAGCCAAATAGAGACTACCCGGAATAGTAGTATAGTAAGGAGATTTCTGGACCACTTACCACGGTGACCTGCCTTGAGGCGGTCGGTGAGGTAGATTTCTCTTTGACCAACGGTGGGTTTGTGTCTGATCCCTCTTGTACCGACGGTTGAGCTCTCTCTTACCGACAGTGCAGGTTATTTAGGTTATCGATAGTGCCGGTTATTTAGGTTATTTAGGGGTCTCGAAGATTGATCGTAAGGATATTAAGGTGGGTTTGAGGTTATGTTTGAGCTCTCTCTTACCGACAGTGCAGGTTATTTAGGTTATCGATAGTGCCGGTTATTTAGGTTATTTAGGGGTCTCGAAGATTGATCGTAAGGATGGTGGGTTTGAGGTTATGTTTTTAGAGAGGCGGGTTCTGGCCCACTTGCCACGGTGACCTGCCTTGAGCCGATCGGTAAGGTAGATTTCTCTTTGACCAACGGTGAGTTTGTGTATCTGCTAATCGATTTACCCGCTGCTCGATCCCGCTCAATTGAGTGTTCTACTTTACCGACGGCAGTCTCAGATGGCGTTATCTGCCAATCCGGTAGATGGCGTTGTCAATCGATTTACCCACTGCTCGATCCCGCTCAATTGAGTGTTCTACCTTACCTTACAGCAGCCTCGGATAGCGTTATCTGCCAATCCGGTAGGATGGCGTTATTTGCCAATCCGGTAGATGGCGTTGTCAATGGATTTACCCGCTGCTCGATCCCGCTCCCCCCCCCCCCCCCGGGAGAACGGCATTTTCCTCCTCCTACGAATAACCTAAATAACCTAAATAACACACATTTTTTAACAACCATCGAAATTTTTCATTTTTTAACCATCGAAATTTGAGAACCATCGAAATTTAACCATCGAAATTTACGCATGAAAAACCATCGAAATTTTTTTAACAACCATCGAAATTTTTCAACCATCGAAATTTCATTTTTTGAGAACCATCGAAATTTACGCATGAAAAACCATCGAAATTTTTTTAACAACCATCGAAATTTTTCAATTATCGAAATTTTTCAACCATCGAAATTTGAGAACCATCGAAATTTAACCATCGAAATTTACGCATGAAAAACCATCGAAATTTTTTTAACAACCATCGAAATTTTTTTTAGAACAATCGAAATTTACGCATTTTATACGACGAACGATGAACGTTCGAACGTTCGAACGGTGAATGAAAAAATCTTAACGTATTCTTGTGGTATCTTATGTGTTACTTTTAACAAGGAAAGATCTTTTAGAGGACGAGAGTTAAACGAGCATGCGGGGCGCGTGGGGAGAGAGAGAGAGCGCAAGCTGATGAGCGGGCAAGCTGGAGCGTGAACAAAGGAGAGAGAACGCAACGATGAGCGAACGGAGAGCACGAGCTAGCAGACAGAATGGGTTGTAGGAGGCTTGAAAAACATGCATTTTACGACAACGATGAGCATAAGATAAATTTTAATATGATTTTTTGAAAAACCATCGAAATTTTTCATAAAAGAAATATTTTGGAAAACCATCGAAATTTTATTTTTCATTTTTTGACAACCATCGAAATTTACGCATTTTTTGAAAAACCATCGAAATTTTACGAATACGACACCGAATACGACGACAACAAATACGACGATGAATACGACGACGAAGGCGATGGCGAATACGACGACGACGAAGACGACGCAAATACGACACAAATACGACGATGAATACGACAGCGAAGACGGAGAGAGTTTAACGAAGGGAAGAGAGAGAGCGCGAAAGGCAGGCGTGTGGGGTTGTAGGAGAGCGAGAACGAAGGCTGAGCGAGAGAAAAACACGCACTAATAATATTATTTATTTAAGTTATTTTTCATTTTTTGACAACCATCGAAATTTTCCATGTCGTCACATCTCAGCTATTTTACAAGAGAGAGAGAGAGAGAGAGAGAGAGAGAGATTTCAACGAAAGTCGAGGATAAGACAGAGTCAGCGAGAACGAGAGAGAGCGCGATGAACGTTGAACGGATGGTCCAACAAAATTTTCGAACGATCTTTTTTACCTAAATTATTGTTTTTTGAACCTTCGCACGTTGAACGACGAACGATGAACGTTCGAACGTTGAACGATGAACGTTGAACGAAAAAATTCCAAAAATCTCTCAGTGTACAACGAATTCTCACGGTATCTACTTTTAACACGAAAAGATCTTTTTCACCCAAATGATTGTTTTTCAAAACGAAATTGAGGTTGTCCGTTGACCAGAAAAAAACTTCCCATGATAAATTTGTTGATATGTCGGTGGCGCGTCCTGTGGTCCTATGCCATTGTTCGCAAACATGACAACGATGACCGAACGAAGCTGTGCATGGAGCCTGCCGTTGCCTGCTCTATCAGCGCGGAAGATCTCGGTTCTCATTCAACTACAACAGCAGGCTGCAGCAACGATGATTCTCAACTTATCCACTCCCCGAGTGATTCAATCATCATGAATAAAAAAATTTATTAAATCGTATAATTAAAGTTTTTCCTCCATCATCGCAAAAAAATCTTTTTACCATGCGCAAAACATGAAAATGTTAGAAAAAGTGATAAAATTATTTTTACCATCATGAAAATGTTGCATATATATTTTGTAATCTTATAATTCAATTTTTGTCTGTATGAAAAATCTCCTCAGCATCAATTGATTAAACACCAAACGAATTTCGATAGTTGAATACATAAGAACGATTTATCAACACGGTTTTCTCTACCCTCTCGAGTGAATGAGCGCCTGGCTACCAATGACGGTGAGAGAGGACAAGAGTTAAGCGAATGCATAAGACAGAGAAAGAGAGCGAGCATGCGGGCGGGAGTGTGAGCGAGAGTTCAACGAAGGTATAAGATAGAGAGAAAACTAAATACATGTTACGGATGAAAAGATTTTTTATTGAATATATTTTACATTTCGATTTTCTAAAAGATAAATTTTTCTACACTTCCGACCGTTTAATCCTTCTCATACCCCCAGGGCAAGGTGTCGGTACAACCAAGTTGCAAGACTCTCTTATCGTCATTCCAACTCAACGCTAATTTTTGCTGCTCAATTGTTTCAACTCTATGCTTTCGACTACGTATCAAGCATTGCGTTCTCGTTATATTAGCATGATGCAACAAACATTTTTTGAAATCATCAAACGTGATTTTTTTTAGCGCAGACATTTTTATACCCTTTGCACGCTTTTTCACATTTTTCGGTGGCTTATCTATAACGATGTAAGAATACAATTTTGCTCGAAGACCCACGAATTCGGTCATAATTTTACCATTATTTTCATCCTTCATTAGGCCCAAAACTTTTTTGTTTGCCAACGGCATATCGTACCGGTTTTCCATCGGATAATCGGATGTGTCAAATTTATTTATATCCAACTTCATTTGCTCGTAAACGTTTTGATTGGATATATGGTAAATGAGACTGTCGGTGTCGATGTAATTTTAATGGGAATCATAACCAATGTTGCTTTTTTCTCATTCATGTCTATTTTCGAGGCTGCCATGAAATCTGTTTAATGTTCTCAGCTGCTCTTCCATACCAACAATGAGCCGAAGATTGTTCCGTATCCGTTCATGTGCTTTTTCAAAGTCAATACGTTGCTGCTTTAGTTGATTATTGCACGTTTGCTCCAACCCTTGGATTATTATATCATAATTATCAATGGAACTTCGCAATGATGTTGTAATTTCATATAAAACACGAATTTCTTGACGGATAGCATTTTGCATTATTCGTGCGGAAATCGCATCGTTTTCATCTTTCGGATCAGCTACATTGCATAGTCTTCGATTATTCATATCATAGTGACCATCGATAGTAAGTTTAAATCCATCACCAGGAGGTCCACGAATGTTTTTACTATTGGAACTCTTGTTCATCAACTGACGACCAAACATATCTATGCTCATATTGATAGTTGACACAAGACTGAGCTACGACGGTATCAAACTGACGTTAATAAATAATTTCAGCTTCACGTAATTTTTCGATAATGGGTTTCATTGAAATATCCAGCTGCTTGAGATGCGAGGAGTCGTCGTAAACGATCAATGTCCCGACCTCTCTCGCACAGTAAGCCCCCACCTCCAAGCTCACTTTATATTTATTGTTAGAGAAATCTATAAGTTTTTGTTCGGAGGATGTTAGAATTTCGAGCAATTATTTACCCTTGCTGGGAAGTAAATGTTTTTTGGATTCGCAAAATTTTTAATATTGATGAAAATTAAGTGTGAGCGAATTATCGTAATACTGATGAAAGAAATAAGGATTCTCATATGAATACGGGATATTAATTTAATAGTGAAATTATTAAACGCTCATTCGAATTATGATGAACACGATTTTTTCACAAGAGGTTTATGAAGAGAGGTTCATGAAAAGAGGGCAGTGGGGGGGGGGGCTACTCCACGCGAAGCCATTTGGTAGGCATGATCGGGTTGACTGTTCGACCGCTGATAGGAAAAAACTTCTCTGAGGTGTAATCTGATATGTCTGCGGCGCGTCTCGCGAAAGTAAACATCCGCGGGTGTTCGTTAAATCATTGCACGTCTCTCTGTCTTATGCCCCCCCCCCCCCCGCGCGAAATAAATTATTGTGATGCTGAAATATCAACCTCCCAATATTAAGAACACAATTTTACAGAATAGTTCCACGAAAAGAGGGGGGGGGGGGCAACGTCATTTGGCACCATCGGGTTGACCGTTCGACCGCTGATAAGAAAAAACTTCTTATGCTGGCGCCGGCGTGTCGCGCAAAAGTAAACATCCGCGGGGTGTTGGTCCATGAGGGGGGGGGGGGGGGGGGGGCAAGCCATTTTTGCGATCGGGTTGACTGCTGATAGGAGAAAACTTCTCCGAGAGGTCATCTCATATGTCTGCGGCGCGTCTCGCTAAAGTAAACATCCGCACGTCTCTCTCTCTCTCTCTCTCTCTCTCTCTCTGTCTCATTCCTCGTTTGACCCTTCCGCGGAACTATAATCATCGATAAATTCCTCGCGGAGGCTCAGTTGCGGTTTAATCATATTGGATCAGTCTCTGTCGAAATGGCTGAGCGTAAAAAGCATCTTGCAGATCAAGCGATTGTGACATGTGAAAAACTGATAGATTTTATGAATAAAGCGCGTGCTAATGATAAATCATGTGAAAGAGAACGGTGTATAAAGGCGGGGGAGGAAAATGTAGAGCTGTTGAGTGATATTTTACGTGAAGATGATTCGCTTACGGTTTATCAAAAAATGCGAATTCAAACGACTATATCAGCGCTCATATCTCTGACAAGAAAATTTCAAAGAAGCGGTGCTGGTGGTGCATCGAATAAAGTGGAGTGGCATGATACGGAGACAGCTTTCAAGCGACGTATAAGAACTGGATTGGTGCTCAACCTCGGTTACAAGGATGTAGGCGATTTTCTTGATGATGGAAAAGCCTTAATCATCCCTCAATTGACGAAAACAGTGAAAGAAATTGGAAATCTTAAGGTGAACGTGATTTTCTCGGGAAAATTTCATTTAACGAAAATTGATGGAATCGTGGAAGAGGATAGAAGTTTTAACACTGCGAGTGAAGCTATTTTTCCCACAACGAATCTCGAGAAATGGTTCAAAGACTTTGTGAAAGAACCTCTGATACAAAAAATTCAAGATCATGAGGCTAAGGGTTCGGGATGGAGTCTTAGTGAAATAAGCTATCTCACTGTCAACATAAATAAATATGTGCCGCTACGTGGAGGATTGTCAACGTTCGTTTCTTTACCCAAAGATATCCTGAAGAAGCACGCAGTCGTAAATATCATCAATAATGACGAATATTGCTTCCTTTGGTCGGTGGTAGCAGCCCTTTCGCCTGCAACAACGCACAGCGACCGGAAAACATCGTATCCGCATTTCAAGGACGTGTTGGTGTATAAGGGTTTGGAATTTCCAATGACCCTCAAAAATGTGCCACGATTTGAAAAGATGAACAATTTATCTATTAATATTTATGGTATTGCTGATCCGGAAAGAAGTAAGAAAAATGAGATCGAACCTATTTATCTAAGTAAGCATCGGCCTGATCTATCAATTTCACCTACCATACATTTACTTATGATAAATACCACCAATGAATTTGACAAAGAGGATGACACTGTAATTCATCACTTTGCTTGGATTAAAAATCTTTCACGATTAGTTTCCTCTCAAATATCGATGCACAATGGAAAAATTTTGATTTGCGATAGATGCTTGAGTCATTTTCAGACTGAAAGTCGTCTTGAAAATCATAAAATTGATTGTATCAATCATAATAACTGTAGAATCGTTCTACCAGAGGAGGGTAAATCGATCATGAAATTCAACAATTTTAAAAACAAGATAGCAGCACCATTTGCGATATACGCCGATCTCGAATGTCTTCTGCGGCCTGCAAATACAAGATGCGGGAAAAATAGCGTCAGCTATCAAACTCATGTGCCTTATAGCATAGGGTTTTATCTTCAATGCAATTATTCCGATGCGATCTCGGGTTATAAATCTTTTCGAAGCGATAACTGCATACAATTATTCGTCGAAGAATTGGAAAAAATAGCTGTCGAAGTAGATGCGCGCTTAAAACAAATCGTAGCGATGGAAGAATTGACGCCGGAAGATGAATCAGATTTTTTATTCGGCAACGAAATGTCATATTTGCGAAAAATCGTTTACGCCTGAAAATATTAGAGTACGCGATCATTGTTATTTCACGGGGAAATTTCGAGGCGCCGCTCATCAAGATTGTAATTTAAATTATACAAATTCTCACGTCATCCCAGTGATATTTCATAATTTATCCGGCTATGACTCGCACTTCTTGATAAGAGCATTAGCAACAACCTTCGAAGGTTCTATAGAGTTATTACCGGTAAACAAAGAGCAGTATATATCGTTCACAAAGTTCGTTGACGGTACAATTGTCAAATTTCGATTCATAGACTCGTTCAGATTCATGCCTGCTAGTATTGACAAACTCGCATCTTATCTACCCAATGATGAGAAACATGTAACGAGAAAGTATTGCACTAGCGCAACGGAGCTAAATTTATTGACAAGAAAAGGTGTTTTCCCTTACGATTATCTCGATAGATGGGAAAAACTTGACGACACAGAGTTACCGACGAAGAAAGAGTTTTTTTCACGATTAAACGACGAGGAAATCAGTGACGATGATTATGCTCGTGCACAGAACGTTTGGGAAACATTTAACATCCAAACTCTTGGCGATTATTCGGACTTGTATCTCAAATCAGACGTGTTACTGTTAACGGATATTTTCGAAAATTTCCGTCGTAATTGTTCGAGCACGTATAACTTAGATCCGTTGCACTACTACACTGCTCCGGGACTCGCGTTCGATGCAATGCTAAAATGCACCGGTGTAGAACTTGAATTAATCACAGATGTAGATATGCTACTTTTTTTCGAAAAAGGTATTCGAGGCGGTGTTGCACAATGTGCCAATAGATATGCGAAGGCTAACAATCGATTCATGCCTGATTACGATCCCAACGTAGATGAATCGTACATTATGTATTACGATGTAAACAATTTATACGGCGCGGCTATGAGTCAACTTTTGCCTCGCGGTTCGTTCGAGTGGTTGGAGGATCCGGCGGAATTGGATATACCGAATATCCCCGATGATTCTCCGACGGGTTATATATTTGAAGTGGATTTGGAGTACCCGAAAAACCTTCATAAAACACATAAAGATCTGCCTCTGTGCCCCGAACCTTTTGTCCCGCCCATTTCGGGGTGTAAAATACCGAAACTTATGACGACTTTGCTACCCAAACAGAAATACGTGATTCATTATCGTAATTTGAAGCAATATTTGAGTCTCGGTTTAATTCTCACAAAAATTCATCGAACATTAAAATTCAATCAAACACCATGGCTAAAACAATACATCGAATTAAATACAGAATTACGAAAAAAAGCAGTCGATGAATTTTCAAAAAATTTTTTCAAATTAATGAACAATTCAGTTTTCGGAAAAACAATGGAAAATCCGCGCAAACATAAAGATGTAAAACTCGTGACAAAGTGGGATGGACGGTTCGGGGCAAGAGCGCTTATTGCCCGACCAACGTTTCACAGCTGTACCGTTTTCGACGAAGATATGGTGATTATAGAATTAAATAGACCGTCGGTTAAGTTTATGAAGCCAATTTACGCTGGATTTACGATTCTCGATGTATCAAAAATATACATCTACGATTTCCATTATAATTACATGAAAAATGTATTCCGAGACAACGCGAAATTATTATACACCGACACCGACAGTCTCATTTACCATATATCCAATCAAAACGTTTACGAGCAAATGAAGTTGGATATAAATAAATTTGACACATCCGATTATCCGATGGAAAACCGGTACGATATGCCGTTGGCAAACAAAAAAGTTTTGGGCCTAATGAAGGATGAAAATAATGGTAAAATTATGACCGAATTCGTGGGTCTTCGAGCAAAATTGTATTCTTACATCGTTATAGATAAGCCACCGAAAAATGTGAAAAAGCGTGCAAAGGGTATAAAAATGTCTGCGCTAAAAAAAATCACGTTTGATGATTTCAAAAAATGTTTGTTGCATCATGCTAATATAACGAGAACGCAATGCTTGATACGTAGTCGAAAGCATAGAGTTGAAACAATTGAGCAGCAAAAATTAGCGTTGAGTTGGAATGACGATAAGAGAGTCTTGCAACTTGGTTGTACCGACACCTTGCCCTGGGGGTATGAGAAGGATTAAACGGTCGGATGTGTAGAAAAATTTATCTTTTAGAAAATCGAAATGTAAAATATATTCAATAAAAAATCTTTTCATCCGTAACATGTATTTAGTTTTCTCTCTATCTTATACCTTCGTTGAACTCTCGCTCACACTCCCGCCCGCATGCTCGCTCTCTTTCTCTGTCTTATGCATTCGCTTAACTCTTGTCCTCTCTCACCGTCATTGGTAGCCAGGCGCTCATTCACTCGAGAGGGTAGAGAAAACCGTGTTGATAAATCGTTCTTATGTATTCAACTATCGAAATTCGTTTGGTGTTTAATCAATTGATGCTGAGGAGATTTTTCATACAGACAAAAATTGAATTATAAGATTACAAAATATATATGCAACATTTTCATGATGGTAAAAATAATTTTATCACTTTTTCCAACATTTTCATGTTTTGCGCATGGTAAAAAGATTTTTTTGCGATGATGGAGGAAAAACTTTAATTATACGATTTAATAAATTTTTTTATTCATGATGATTGAATCACTCGGGGAGTGGATAAGTTGAGAATCATCGTTGCTGCAGCCTGCTGTTGTAGTTGAATGAGAACCGAGATCTTCCGCGCTGATAGAGCAGGCAACGGCAGGCTCCATGCACAGCTTCGTTCGGTCATCGTTGTCATGTTTGCGAACAATGGCATAGGACCACAGGACGCGCCACCGACATATCAACAAATTTATCATGGGAAGTTTTTTTCTGGTCAACGGACCACCTCAATTTCGTTTTGAAAAACAATCATTTGGGTGAAAAAGATCTTTTCGTGTTAAAAGTAGATACCGTGAGAATTCGTTGTACACTGAGAGATTTTTGGAATTTTTTCGTTCAACGTTCATCGTTCAACGTTCGAACGTTCATCGTTCGTCGTTCAACGTGCGAAGGTTCAAAAAACAATAATTTAGGTAAAAAAGATCGTTCGAAAATTTTGTTGGACCATCCGTTCAACGTTCATCGCGCTCTCTCTCGTTCTCGCTGACTCTGTCTTATCCTCGACTTTCGTTGAAATCTCTCTCTCTCTCTCTCTCTCTCTCTCTCTCTTGTAAAATAGCTGAGATGTGACGACATGGAAAATTTCGATGGTTGTCAAAAAATGAAAAATAACTTAAATAAATAATATTATTAGTGCGTGTTTTTCTCTCGCTCAGCCTTCGTTCTCGCTCTCCTACAACCCCACACGCCTGCCTTTCGCGCTCTCTCTCTTCCCTTCGTTAAACTCTCTCCGTCTTCGCTGTCGTATTCATCATCGTATTTGTGTCGTATTTGCGTCGTCTTCGTCGTCGTCGTATTCGCCATCGCCTTCGTCGTCGTATTCATCGTCGTATTTGTCGTCGTCGTATTCGGTGTCGTATTCGTAAAATTTCGATGGTTTTTCAAAAAATGCGTAAATTTCGATGGTTGTCAAAAAATGAAAAATAAAATTTCGATGGTTTTCCAAAATATTTCTTTTATGAAAAATTTCGATATTTTTTCAAAAAATCATATTAAAATTTATCTTATGCTCATCGTTGTCGTAAAATGCATGTTTTTCAAGCCTCCTACAACCCATTCTGTCTGCTAGCTCGTGCTCTCCGTTCGCTCATCGTTGCGTTCTCTCTCCTTTGTTCACGCTCCAGCTTGCCCGCTCATCAGCTTGCGCTCTCTCTCTCTCCCCACGCGCCCCGCATGCTCGTTTAACTCTCGTCCTCTAAAAGATCTTTCCTTGTTAAAAGTAACACATAAGATACCACAAGAATACGTTAAGATTTTTTCATTCACCGTTCGAACGTTCGAACGTTCATCGTTCGTCGTATAAAATGCGTAAATTTCGATTGTTCTAAAAAAAATTTCGATGGTTGTTAAAAAAATTTCGATGGTTTTTCATGCGTAAATTTCGATGGTTAAATTTCGATGGTTCTCAAATTTCGATGGTTGAAAAATTTCGATAATTGAAAAATTTCGATGGTTGTTAAAAAAATTTCGATGGTTTTTCATGCGTAAATTTCGATGGTTCTCAAAAAATGAAATTTCGATGGTTGAAAAATTTCGATGGTTGTTAAAAAAATTTCGATGGTTTTTCATGCGTAAATTTCGATGGTTAAATTTCGATGGTTCTCAAATTTCGATGGTTAAAAAATGAAAAATTTCGATGGTTGTTAAAAAATGTGTGTTATTTAGGTTATTTAGGTTATTCGTAGGAGGAGGAAAATGCCGTTCTCCCGGGGGGGGGGGGGGGGGAGCGGGATCGAGCAGCGGGTAAATCCATTGACAACGCCATCTACCGGATTGGCAAATAACGCCATCCTACCGGATTGGCAGATAACGCTATCCGAGGCTGCTGTAAGGTAAGGTAGAACACTCAATTGAGCGGGATCGAGCAGTGGGTAAATCGATTGACAACGCCATCTACCGGATTGGCAGATAACGCCATCTGAGACTGCCGTCGGTAAAGTAGAACACTCAATTGAGCGGGATCGAGCAGCGGGTAAATCGATTAGCAGATACACAAACTCACCGTTGGTCAAAGAGAAATCTACCTTACCGATCGGCTCAAGGCAGGTCACCGTGGCAAGTGGGCCAGAACCCGCCTCTCTAAAAACATAACCTCAAACCCACCATCCTTACGATCAATCTTCGAGACCCCTAAATAACCTAAATAACCGGCACTATCGATAACCTAAATAACCTGCACTGTCGGTAAGAGAGAGCTCAAACATAACCTCAAACCCACCTTAATATCCTTACGATCAATCTTCGAGACCCCTAAATAACCTAAATAACCGGTACTATCGATAACCTAAATAACCTGCACTGTCGGTAAGAGAGAGCTCAACCGTCGGTACAAGAGGGATCAGACACAAACCCACCGTTGGTCAAAGAGAAATCTACCTTACCGACCGCCTCAAGGCAGGTCACCGTGGTAAGTGGTCCAGAACTCTCCTTACTATACTACTCGGAATGCCATAGAATGCCCCATATATTTATGTATGGAAATGGATTCGTCTGTACCGTGTGTGTGTGTGTGTGTGATAAAAGGACTTTTGCTGAAAATCAAAAATATTAATTTCTATTATATACGCTGCGCTCTTATTATTTAAAAATAAATATTCACAATTGCTATACATTCTGCACATGCTTTCATTTTTCTCTTTAAATAAACTTCTTGAATTCGTTTCTATATATGGGGCATTCCAAGCCAAACCGTGGGGTCATTTCCCTCGGGTCCGCCGATTGTTGCATAATTTTATTTTTGACTTTGTTCCGACTCAAAATAGACCCTAATTTTTTTTCAGAATTTTTGCACCACTCTTTAAGGTGATGGGCGCCGATTGTTGCATAAACTTGCATATAGTTATTTGCATAGAAAGTAATTATATAATTTGCATACAATTTTTTTTTAACTTTGTTCTGACGATAAACATACCCTAATTTTTTTTCCACAATTTTCCCATCACTCCTTAAGGTGATGCGCGCGCATCGAAGTTGCAAAGATAAGAGTAAGCCGACAAAACGGCCATTTTTAAAAATTTGATTTTTTTTCTACAAATGCTATGTTATAAAATAATAGTTTTTTTTTCTAATTTGGGAGTGGGACGCAGCTTGCTTGTATTTTAAAAAAAACTTTTTTTTTTTCAAATCTTTAAAATCGTAAAAATTTCCAATTATAAAAATCATTACACATGTAAAAAAAAAAATCAAAAATATAACGTATCCCGAAAAATGTTGATATTTTGCATATTTTGTATCTCGATTTTTCACTTTGCTGTGCTCAGAGACGGTCACGTGCTCTCCCCTCACGAAATATGAAAAATATCAACATTTTTCAAGATATGTTTTTTTTTTTTCCACACGTGTAACGATTTTTATCATTAAAATTTTTTACGATTTTAAAGATTTGAAAAACAAAGAAAGTATTTTTTTTAATACAAGCAAGCTGCGTCCCACTCCCAAATTGGAAAAAAAACTATTCTTTTATAACATAGCATTTGTAGAAAAAAAATCAAATTGTTAAAAATGGCCGTTTTGTCGGTTTACTCCTATTTTTGCAGCTTCGATGCGCGCGCATCACCTTAAGGACTGATGGGAAAATTGTGAAAAAAAATTAGGGTCCGTTTGTAGTCGGAACAAAGTTTAAAAAAAAATCGTATGCAAATTATGTAATTCCTTTCTATACAAATAACTATATGCAAGTTTATGCAACAATCAGCGCCCATCACCTTGAATAGTGGTGCAAAAATTCTGAAAAAAAAATTAGGGTCTATTATGAGTCGGAACGAAGTCAAAAATAAAATTATGCAACAATCGGCGGACCCGAGGGGAATTACTCCACGGTTTGGTTTGGAATGAGCCATATATATATGCGTGTAGTAATTTTTGGTACTTATCCGATTATAATCGAGGGGAAAACCGCTCAGTTCGTATGAACCCACGCCTGGAATTTGGAACGGGGACGAAAAGATAATAATTCGTTGTCTGGCTTCTCCTGCACGCTGATTGCACGTAGACTCGGACGTCGTCCCTTCTGTCTTGCTCCGACGCCGACGGTAGTTCGAGAGGTAGTAATCTAAAATCGATCCGTTTCGAGGATCTTCGGTAGATAGGGAGAGATCATATTTCGGCAACGCTCGTCAATTTTCGACTGCCGTAACTACTGGAGCGCGCGCGGTGTACGCGCGATATTTGAAAATTGTACTTCTCAGTGAATCATCCCCTTATTTTGGATTCGCCGCAAAGAAGAATACAAAATTAATAGTACAAGTAATTTTTAAATGTCACATTCATTCTCCTCACACATTCCACGACTCCACCCGACTAAGGGTCTCGTCATAACTTAACCTAAATTACATCGAATACAATATGTCGTTGCATTGAAAGGATTTTCACTAATATTCGTCGTTATACTTTTATTCGCGTCACAATATATTTTTCGTCGATCATAGACCCATACTACATACATTCTGCGAATTTAACACTCACACTTAATAATTTTTATAAACCTATATGAGAACGTTTGAAAAGTCACCCAGCGTCATTGAGGACTCCATTCGAATTACACGTGGCCATCGACGGGCAACTGATCACCGGTCGAAATATATTTTCGTAAGCTCGTTCTATTATATGTTCCAAGAGTTTTTTGATTAGTCGGATGTTCAAGAACGAACGCGTTAGAGCCGATGACCCTAGCTATTCTATACGGACCTTCATATAAATGGAAAAATTTTTGAGTAACCTTATCACTCAGACGTGACTGATGAGGCACGCGTAATAACACTAGATCGCCTAGCTTTATATCGAGCTGTGGCGTAGGCTTTTGCTTTTTTCCTCGACATTCAAAACTTTTAATTAAATTTTTCTTCGCTAAAAAAATTTTACGCTCGTGTGGAATTTCGGCATTCGTAGTAGATGGAAAGACGATGAGTTTACCTATTTCATGTTTCGGCTTTCGTCCATAATGTAGTTCATAAGGCATAGAACCGGTACTTGTGTGGATCGTGTAATTCAGTAAGCTTTCTATTTTCGGTATAAATTTTGCCCACTTTGTGTGTTGATTATAACATAAATTTCGAAATAATCGACCCAGCTCTCTCATGATTCGCTCGGTCGGATTGGACTGGGGATGTCTGACGGAGGAATGAACCACGCGAATGTCAGCTTGTTCTAATTCCTTTCTCCATGCAGCGGAAGTAAACTGGGAACCGTTATCAGATAAAATTCGTTTCGGCTTGCCGACGTGAGGAATATATTTATCGAATATTTTCTTTAGGGCAACGCGTGTCGTCGCCTTTTTAATAGGAAATAACCGAACTAGTTTCGAGAATGCATCTAATACCACAAAAATGTATTCTACCCCACCTATCGATCGTGGCAAGGGTCCGAAAAAATCGACGGTAACGACATCATTCGGATGATCTGAACGTACAAAACAGTAACTTCCTTCCGCGGATCTCGACAGATACTTTACGCGTTGGCATAAGTCACACCTCAAAACGTGTCTTTTAACATCTCGCAAAATTCCTTTCCAGTAAAAGAAACGTTTTAGGTGGCTTAGAGTCTTGAACACACCAAGATGACCTAAACGTTCGTGTTCGCAAGATACTATCTTCGCTCGGATATTTTCTGGTACGAAAATACACCAATCATTTTTATTTCCCTTATGAAACCAAATGTCTCGATACTTTTGAAAATTTTCGTTTCCGATTTCTGTATGTTGTTTTTCTAATTGAATAATAACGGGGTCACATTGTTGCAATTGATTGAGGGTTTTTAAATATTTCTTTAACACCGGATCAAGTTCGAGTTGACACACTAACGTTAATGCATTGATAGAGGAATAATTTTCAGCACTAAATTCGTTACTTTTCAGGATCGATATTAAAATTGTTTCCGGTTCGTCTTGATGGAAGACTCCATTCGGGTTTCGACTAAAAAAATCAGCAACAATATTGTCCCGGCCATTACAATGTACAACGTCAAACGTGTATTCTTGCAAATACAGACACCACCTCGTGAGTCTTGGTGTTGTATACATCGTTTCCCGAAGAAATATTAATCCCTTATGATCAGTTATTAGTTCAAATGGCCTTCCAATCAAATAAATCCGAAATTTCGTAATAGCATACACGATGGCAAGCAATTCTTTTTCCGTTGTGGTATACTTAATTTCAGCGGCTTTTAAACACCTACTGACCAGTGAAATTACGCGATGGTTTCCTTCGTCATCAAACTGATACAAAATACCACTGAGGCCTTTATCAGACGCATCAGTTTGAACTTTGAATGTTTTTTCAGGAAAGTAATGAGACAACTCTATGGTTTTTGTGAAATTATTTTTTAGCTCCTGAAACGCTCTAGAATGATTTTCTGTCCAAATCCACGGAATATCCTTTCGCAATAACGATCGAAACGGTTCTATATAATTCGAATGACAGATACTAAACTGTCGATAATAATTACACAAACCTAAAAACTTTTGCAGATGCAGCTTATTTTGCGGCTCAGCAAAGTTTTTAATAATATCGAGCTCATCCGGATTCGGTTCGATACCTTTCGACGTTAGAATAAATCCGAGAAACGGAACAGACGTTTGGCAAAGCATAACTTTATTCAGTTTGAGCGTGAAATTGTGATGCAATAATTTTTGAAATAATCATTCGAGATGTTGGACATGATCCTCGAAATTCCTTGAATTTACTAATAAATCATCTATATATGAAGGTACACAATCTTTTAAATCATCCCCCAGCGCAAGACTAAGAGCACGGATGAAACCACTACTCGCTGTTTTCAAACCAAATGGAACTCTACGAAACTGATAAAGAGTCGAGCCGTGTAGGAAAGCCGTATATGGTCGAGATTCCTTAGCTAGCGGAATCTGCCAGTAACCACACGTTAAATCAAAAGGTGACATCATTTTAATTCCCTGGTATTTTTGTAGTAATTCGTTAATATGCGGAGGGGCCTCGTTATCGCCTTCTATTATGTTATTCAGAAACCGAGCATCTTAGCAAACTCGAATTTGCCCATTTTTCTTTTTAACGATAGTTAAAGGGTAGTAGTATAGTAAGGCCGGTTCTGGCCCACTTACCACGGTGACCTGCCTTGAAGCGGTCGGTAAGGTAGATTTCTCTTTGACCAACGGTGGGTTTGTGTCTGATCTCCCTTGTACCGTCGGCTGAGCTCTCTTTTACCGACAGTGCAGGTTATTTAGGTTATCGATAGTGCCGGTTATTTAGGTTGTTTAGGGGTCTCGAAGATTAATCGTAAGCATATTAAGGTGGGTTTGAGGTTCTGTTTTTAGAGAGGCCGGTTCTGGCCCACTTACCACGGTGACCTGCCTTGCGACGGTCGGTAAGGTAGATTTCTCTTTGACCAACGGTGGGTTTGTGTCTGATCCCTCTTGTACCGACGGCTGAGCTCTCTTTTACCGACAGTGCCGGTAGATGGCGTTGTCTGCTAGAGTCTATCGATTTACCCACTGCTCGTTTAGGGGTCTCGAAGATTGATCGTAAGGATATTAAGGTGGGTTTGAGGTTCTGTTTTACCGATTGAACGTTCGTACGATGATCATAGACAGCAGCCTCAGATAGCGTTATCTGCCAATCCGGTAGATGGCGTTGTCTGCTAATCGATTTACCCGCTGCTCGATCCCGCTCAATTGAATGTTCTACCTTACCGACAGCAGCCTCAGATAGCGTTATCTGCCAATCCGGTAGATGGCGTTGTCAATCTATTTACCCGCTGCTCGATCCCGCTCAATATTTACCGACAGCAGCCTCAGATGGCGTTGCCAAGTCTCGCTGCGAATCCGGTAGATGGCGTTGTCTGCTATAGTCAATCTACCTCTTACCCCGCCATCTGTTGATCGAACGTTGGACGATGAGCGTTCTACTTTACCGATCGAACGATGGACGATGCGCATTCTACTTTATTGCTCGAACGATGAGCGTTATACTTTACCGACAGCAGCCTCTTGCTCCGCCATCTGTTATCAAAAATCGAACCCTGAACGTTCCTTGTACCTATAGCTGATCATCAACATCTTACGACGCTTTCTCGAACCTTGTATTACGAGTCGATAACGAATAATCTGCTGTTGCTTCATTTTCAAATGATAATGAGTCAGTTGATTATTATTATTATATTATATGTTATTATTATGATTGTGATCTTGATAAGGAGAGGGCTGCTACCACCGACCAAAGGAAGCAATATTCGTCATTATTGATGATATTTACGACTGCGTGCTTCTTCTGGATATCTTTAGGCAAAGAAACGAACGTTGATAATCCTCCACGTAGCGGCACATATTTATTCATGTTGACAGTGAGATAGCTTATTTCACTAAGACTCCATCCCGAACCCTTAGCCTCGTGATCTTGAATTTGTTGCATCAGAGGTTCTTTCACAAAGTCTTTGAACCATTTCTCGAGATTCGTGGCCGGAAAAATAATAGAAATTTTATTTTTCATTTTTTGAGAACCATCGAAATTTTTTTAACAACCATCGAAATTTCATTTTTTGAGAACCATCGAAATTTACGCATGAAAAACCATCGAAATTTCTTTAACAACCATCGAAATTGTTTAACAACCATCGAAATTTTTCATTTTCTAACTCCCGGCTGAAAACGGGAGTTATGTGTTTCGTCGTGAGCAACGTGAATTGGCGTTTTGTCGGTAACGCGTTTTTGGCCAAACGGCTGATTTTCTTCTTACAAATTGATGTACATCGGTGTCGGAAGTCACAGAGAGGGTTTTGCTTCCATAATATTTATGATCAGATCTCAACTCGCGGAGATATTAAATGTAGAAATTTGAACGCTTTCGAACGTTTTCTTCAAATCGCAATTTTGATCGGTTCGACTGCATGCATTGCAGACTTCACCGCATCGTCAGCTGTGACAGCGCGTGTGTAAGTGCAGTGGAACGTATCCGTGTCTTTTGCATTGAGGCTCTGGACGATATCGCTGAGTGCGAGAGAGACAGCGCGATTGGTCGATCGTTTTAACCTCGAAACAGAACTTTCAACGAAAATTTTTTTTTTTTTCTCGAGTGATTCAGAGTGAACTTTTTTTATCAATTGATTTCACGTATAAACGATATTTTTTTAAACAGTGCATTTTCCATTTAACGTTCAATAATTAGCTAGTTAGCAGGATTGATCTACTGACGATTTTAACAAGCACGTCGAATTAATAATTCTGGATACTTGTATTCGGGCGTGAAATTGAGATGTATGTGAATGTGGAGGTTAGGTCGGATGACGTGGTTATGCCCGGTGATATTGTTTTATTTATGGCCATCAACTGATTTCACGTACGAACGATATTGTTTAATGAGTTCATTCTTTTTTATTCAACGTATGATAATGTTATCAGGATTGTGAAAAACGTGAATATTGATGTTCAGCTGGACGATGTGGTTATGCCCAGTGATATTGTTTACCTCGGTGGAATTGGCAATTCGAAAGAAAAAAATTGTTGTCGGATTCAATTTTTTTTACTTTATCTTCCAACCGACAAAACTTTAGACACAGCGATTTGTCAGAATGCACAATATGTATATTTGTTTTCATTATTTTTCCTATATGAGTCAGGTCCATTTCGAAGCTGCATTCATTCAATGTTCACCTGCTCAAGACATATTCAAAACCTATAATGACTGGGAAGGACGAGCGGAATGCACTGACATCTGGTCAAGGCTACGTCGAGCCGGGCTCGAAAACTGTGCAATGCGCAGACATTTGGTCTAGGCTACATAGAGCCGCGCTTATAATCTCCATAATGCACTGCGATTTGGTCAAGGCTGTATTAAGCCGCCCTCAAGACTCCACGATGGGCTGACAATTTGTCATGGCTACATGGAGCCGCGCTGAACAATCACATGATGCGCTGACATTTCGCTGAGACTGTACTCAACTGCGCCCAAGGACAACCAGCATGTGCCGCAGCTAGTCGATACTTTCAAAGTCTTGTCTCATCAAATTTCTATACAGTGGTCACGTTTTACGATATTGAATCGATAAACAATAGTACATTATGACACTAGTAGGAAAAATTGTTTTGTGACGTGGACGTCTTGTTCGAGCCAAATGATTCCAATCATTGGCGGACGTGGAGAAAATTATATCAAATTATCTTTAAAAAGTATGAAATAAAATAAATTTAAAAAATTTAAAAAAACTCCCGGCTGGAGTAAAAATCGAAAACAAAAAAAATTAGAACGAAAAAAAAGTAATCTGATAGAAAGCATGGATAAAAATTCATGAATCTAAAAAGAATACAACAAATTAATAAATTTAAAATGGAAAAAACAAATTAGTGAAATTAAAAGAATGAAATAAATAAATAAATTCAAAAAGGATGAAATAATTCAAGAAGTCATCTTAGTTTATTCGTAGTTTGAATTATGATCGTTCGTTTGTATGAGTTCAATTTTTTGAATCGTGGTAATTTTCTCACTGCCCTCAATTCAGTCGGGAGACGTCATTCATTAACCATAAATATGATATAGGATATAGATGTTTGACAGTGCAAAGAAGACGCCATTAGATAATTGAACATGAAGACGATCTGGATTTAGATGTTCGACGATACGAAAGAAAACGTCTCCCGACTGAATTGAGGGCAGTGAGAAAATTACCACGATTCAAAAAATTGAACTCATACAAACGAACGATCATAATTCAAACTACGAATAAACTAAGATGACTTCTTGAATTATTTCATCCTTTTTGAATTTATTTATTTATTTCATTCTTTTAATTTCACTAATTTGTTTTTTCCATTTTAAATTTATAAATTTGTTGTATTCTTTTTAAATTCATGAATTTTTATCCATGCTTTCTATCAGATTACTTTTTTTTCGTTCTAATTTTTTTTGTTTTCGATTTTTACTCCAGCCGGGAGTTTTTTAAAATTTTTCAAATTTATTTTATTAACCATCGAAATTTGAGAACCATCGAAATTTAACCATCGAAATTTACGCATGAAAAACCATCGAAATTTTTTTAACAACCATCGAAATTTTATTTTTTGAAATTTACGCATTTTATACGACGAACGATGAACGTTCGAACGGTGAATGAAAAAATCTTAACGTATTCTTGTGGTATCTTATGTGTTACTTTTAACACGGAAAGATCTTTTAGAGGACGAGAGTTAAACGAGCATGCGGGGCGCGTGGGGAGAGAGAGAGAGAGAGCGCAAATGCAAGCGTGTTGATGAGCGGGCAAGCTGGAGCGTGAACAAAGGAGAGAGAACGCAACGATGAGCGAACGGAGAGCACGAGCTAGCAGACAGAATGGGTTGTAAGAGAGCGAAGGCTGGAAAAACATGCATTTTACGACAACGATGAGCATAAGATAAATTTTAATATGATTTTTTGAAAAACCATCGAAATTTTAATTTTTCATAAAAGAAATATTTTTTTGAGAACCATCGAAATTTCTTCGTTGAACGACGAACGATGAACGTTCGAACGTTGAACGATGAACGTTGAACGAAAAAATTCCAAAAATCTCTGAGTGTACAACGAATTTTCACGGTATCTACTTTTAACACGAAAAGATCTTTTCTTTACACGTGCGTGAAAATCGCTACTTTTCTTGTCTCTTTTGCGTGTGGAAAATACGAGATTTCCCACTGTTTCTATTACCCACTGGAACTAACTTCACAGCGTGGGAAAAGTGATCAAAAACGCACGCTTCGTACTTTTAACCCACGCTTGAGTCTACGGATATATATAGGTATAGTGATGTCGAAAGATTGCAGATCCTCACCTCTTCGTTGCTAAGTAATATAACACAACAGAAAAGTCTGATCTGTCATCTCCCGCGAACATATTTTGATTTTAAGTGGAAATTAAACATAAAATAAAATAAAAAATGCGTGATGTGGAATCGAGTGATGGAGATGAATCACTTCCGCCGGAAATCCGCGAAGCAGCTAACACTGCAGCCTTTGATACACTGCCAACGATATCGAAAGACAAATATTGGAAAGTCTATAACCAATTCGAGGATTGGCGCAGGCAACACAAAATCAAGTCCATATCCAAAACGGTGATGCTGGCGTATTTCAAATATTTGTCAGAAAACCATGCACCAAGTACCCTGTGGTCAACCTACTCGATGCTTAAAAGCATAATTAACCTGAAGCACAGCATAAACATTCACGATTACTTTGAGCTGGTTCAGTTTTTAAAACGAAAATCGAAAAATTATCAGCCCAAGAAGTCAAGCGTCTTGACACCCGAGGACATCCATTCGTTCCTGTTTAAAGCTCCTGACAGAGAATACTTGGCGATAAAGGTAATTTTATTAATCAATAAATGATTATCTCGTTGACCTAAAAATCCATAGTAACAATACCTGTGCTATCGTTTCTTATGTTATAGACTGCCTTAATAATCGGAATCGCTGGATTGTGCAGGAGGGAAGAGCTTACAAATTTGAGAATGAATGACCTGGTAGATAATGGTCACACCGTCATAATACGAATACCGAAAACAAAAACCGGTACGGAAAAAACGTTCGAAATAGCGGATGAATTTTACAAAATTTATAAACGCTACGCTGTGTTACGACCGAAGTCAGTATCCACGTCGAGATTTTTTTTGAGATACCACAACGGGAAATGCTCAGACCAAGTCATTGGAATCAATACTTTTGGCAGCATGCCGAAAATCATCGCTACATATCTCGAGTTGCCGGAACCTGAAAAATATACAGGGCATTCGTTTCGCCGCAGCTCGGCAACTATGCTGGCTGATTCCGGAATGGATATATTAACGTTAAAACGTGCTGGAAAATGGAAGTCTACGACCACCGCTGAGGGCTATATTGATCAATCCGCTCACTTCCGAAAAAAACTGAGTCATCATATAAATAAAACGATAATACCGGAAACACCGAGCACGTCGTCATCGATCACACCGATAGCTACGCCGACTGGTGTAACATATACAGCACCAGCACAAGACGACTTCGAAGTAGGAAAGGAATATCCATCCGCGTCAATGGAAGTGAATGTTGGGGACAAGGAGAATGCTGACCGCGACAACATTCTTCGACCTGAAGTTCTCGCCGATTTATCCCGAAGACGAAATATTACGTTTAATTTCACGAATTGCCCGAACTTGACGATAAATTTTAATGATGAGCAGCGAAATTAAATTGCAAGAATGATGGTCATTTTTTTTTTTACTCGTAATTTATATTCTCCCGACGTTCTCCAAGAAGTGTTGAATTTGACGTTATTAAAAGTATTATATGAAAAAATCAAAAAAATTCGACAAAAATCACGTTTATAATTTCATTTCGGGGGGCTGCGCCCCCCGACCCCCCCCCCCCCCCCCCCCCCCCCCCAACGCCACTCGGGCGGCTTCGCCGCCCTCGTAAAGACACCTATTCGAACTAAACACACCTACACGCACTTGTAAAAAAAAATAGTATAAGCTACTCGTGCGCACAGCCGGCTATGACCCACTCGGGCGGCTCCGCCGCCCTCGTGGGCAATAGCCGGCTTTCCGCACTCGTTGCTTAATATACTATTTTCACCCAAATGATTGTTTTTCAAAACTTCCCATGATAAATTTGTTGATATGTCGGTGGCGCGTCCTGTGGTCCTATGCCATTGTTCGCAAACATGACAACGATGACCGAACGAAGCTGTGCATGGAGCTTGCCGTTGCCTGCTCTATCAGCGTGGAAGATGAAATTTGATGCGGGTTCTCATTCAACTACAACAGCAGGCTGCAGCAACGATGATTCTCAACTTATCCACTCCCCGAGTGATTCAATCATCATGAATAAAAAAATTTATTAAATCGTATAATTAAAGTTTTTCCTCAATCATCGTGAAAAAAAAATCTTTTTACCATGCGCAAAGCATGAAAATGTTGGAAAAAGTGATAAAATTATTTTTACCATCATGAAAATGTTGCATATATATTTTGTAATCTTATAATTCAATTTTTGTCTGTATACATATGAAAAATCTCCTCAGCATCAATTGATTAAACACCAAACGAATTTCGATAGTTGAATACATAAGAACGATTTATCAACACGGTTTTCTCTACCCTCTCGAGTGAATGAGCGCCTGGCTACCAATGACGGTGAGAGAGGACAAGAGTTAAACGAATGCATAAGACAGAGAAAGAGAGCGAGCATGCGGGCGGGAGTGTGAGCGAGAGTTCAACGAAGGTATAAGATAGAGAGAAAACTAAATACATGTTACGGATAAAAAGATTTTTTATTGAATATATTTTACATTTCGATTTTCTGAAAGATCAATTTTTCTACACATCCGACCGTTTAATCCTTCTCATATCCCCAGGGCAAGGTGTCGGTACAACCAAGTTGCAAGACTCTCTTGTCATCATTCCAACTCAACGCTAATTTTTGTTGTTCAATTGTTTCAACCTGATGCTTTCGACTACGTATCAAGCATTGCGTTTTCGTTATATTAGCATGATGCAACAAACATTTTTTGAAATCATCAAACGTGATTTTTTTTAGCGCAGACATTTTTATACCCTTTGCACGCTTTTTCACATTTTTCGGCGGCTTATCTATCACAATGTAGGAATACAATTTTGCTCGAAGACCCACGAATTCGGTCATAATTTTACCATTATTTTCATCCTTCATGAGGCCCAAAACTTTTTTGTTTGCCAACGGCATATCGTACCGGTTTTCCATCGGATAATCGGATGTGTCAAATTTATGTATATCCAACTTCATTCGCTCGTAAACATTTTGATTGACGATATGGTAAATGAGACTGTCGGTGTCGATGTAATTTTAATGGGAATCATAACCAATGCTGCTTTTTTCTCATTCATGTCTATTTTCGAGGCTGCCATGAAATCTGTTTAATGTTCTCAGCTGCTCTTCCATACCAACAATGAGCCGAAGATTGTTCCGTATCCGTTCATGTGCTTTTTCAAAGTCAATACGTTGCTGCTTCAGTTGATTATTGCACGTTTGCTCCAACCCTTGGATTATTATATCATAATTATCAATGGAACTTCGCAATGATGTTGTAATTTCATATAAAACACGAATTTCTTGACGTATGGCATTTTGCATTATTCGTGCGGAAATCACATCGTTTTCATCTTTCGCATCAGCTACATTGCATAGTCTTCGATTATTCACATCATAGTGACCATCGATGGTAAGTTTAAATCCATCACCAGGAGGTCCACGAATGTTTTTACTATTGGAACTCTTGTTCATCAACTGACGACCAAACATATCTATGCTCATATTGATAGTTGACACAAGACTGAGCTTCGACGGTATCAAACTGACGTTAATAAATAATTTCAGCTTCACGTAATTTTTCGATAATGGGTTTCATTGAAATATCCAGCTGCTTGAGATGCGAGGAGTCGTCGTAAACGATCAATGTCCCGACCTCTCTCGCACAGTAAGCCCCCACCTCCAAGCTCACTTTATATTTATTGTTAGAGAAATCTATAAGTTTTTGTACGGAGGATGTTAGAATTTCCAGCAATTATTTACCCTTGCTGGGAAGTAAATGTTTTTTGGATTCGCAAAATTTTTAATATTGATGAAAATTAAGTGTGAGCGAATTATCGTAATACTGATGAAAGAAATAAGGATTCTCATATGAATACGGGATATTAATTTAATAGTGAAATTATTAAACGCTCATTCGAATTATGATGAACACGATTTTTTCACAAGAGGTTTATGAAGAGAGGTTCATGAAAAGAGGGCAGTGGGGGGGGGGGGGCTACTCCACGCGAAGCCATTTGGTAGGCATGATCGGGTTGACTGTTCGACCGCTGATAGGAAAAAACTTCTCTGAGGGGTAATCTGATATGTCTGCGGCGCGTCTCGCGAAAGTAAACATCCGCGGGCGATCGTTGAATCATTGCACGTCTCTCTGTCTTATGCCTCGTTTGACCCCCCCCCCCTTCCCCGCGCGAAATAAATTATTGTGATGCTGAAATATCAACCTCCCAATATTAAGAACACAATTTTACAGAATAGTTCCACGAAAAGAGGGGGGGGGGGGCAACGTCATTTGGAACGATCGGGTTGACCGTTCGACCGCTGATAAGAAAAAACTTCTTATGCTGGCGCCGGCGTGTCGCGCAAAAGTAAACATCCGCGGGGTGTTTATTCAATCATCACACATCCCCCCCCCCCCCCCCCCAGGAAAAAACTTCTCTGAGGGGTAATCTGATATGTCTGCGGCGCGTCTCGCGAAAGTAAACATCCGCGGGTGATCGTTGAATCATTGCACGTCTCTCTGTCTTATGCCTCGTTTGACCCCCCCCCCCCCCGCGAAATAAATTATTGTGATGCTGAAATATCAACCTCCCAATATTAAGAACACAATTTTACAGAATAGTTTCACGAAAAGAGGGGGGGGGGGGGGTGGCAACGTCATTTGGCACCATCGGGTTGACCGTTCGACCGCTGATAAGAAAAAACTTCTTATGCTGGCGCCGGCGTGTCGCGCAAAAGTAAACATCCGCGGGGTGTTTATTCAATCATCACACATCCCCCCCCCTTCCCGGAGGGGGACTATAATCATCGATAAATTCATAGAGCGCCCGGTGGGAGCTCAGTTGCAGTTCAATCGTATTGGATCAGTCACAATGGCCGAGCGTAAAAACAATCTTGCGGATCAAGCGATTGCGACATGTGAAAAACTGATCGATTTTATGAATCAAGCGCGTGCTAATGATAAATCATGTCAAAGAGAACGGTGTATAAAGGCGGGGGAGGAAAATGTAGAGCTGTTGAGTGATATTTTACGTGAAGATGAATCGCTTACGGTTTATCAAAAAATGCGAATTCAAACGACTATATCAGCGCTCATATCTCTGACAAGAAAATTCCAAAGAAGCGGTGCTGGTCGTGCATCGAATAAAGTGGAATGGCATGATACGGAGACTGCTTTTAAGCGACGTATAAGAACTGGATTGGTGCTCAACCTCGGTTACAAGGATGTCGGCGATTTTCTTGATGATGGAAAAGCTTTAATCATCCCTCAATTGACGAAAACAGTGAAAGAAATTGGAAATCTTAAGGTGAACGTGATTTTCTCGGGAAAATTTCATTTAACGAAAATTGATGGAATCGTGGAAGAGGATAGAAGTTTTAACACTGCGAGTGAAGCTATTTTTCCCACCACGAATCTCGAGAAATGGTTCAAAGACTTTGTGAAAGAACCTCTGATGCAAAAAATTCAAGATCATGAGGGGAAGGGATCTGGATGGAGTCTCAGTGAAATAAGCTATCTCACTGTCAACATGAATAAATATGTGCCGCTACGTGGAGGATTATCAACGTTCGTTTCTTTGCCTAAAGATATCCAGAAGAAGCACGCAGTCGTAAATATCATCAATAATGACGAATATTGCTTCCTTTGGTCAGTGGTAGCAGCCCTTTCACCCGCAACAACGCACAGCGAACGGAAAACATCGTATCCGCATTTCAAGGACGTGTTGTCGTATGAAGGTTTGGAATTTCCAATGACCCTCAAAAATGTGCCACGATTTGAAAAGATGAACAATTTATCTATTAATATTTATGGTATTGCTGATCCGGAAAGACGTAAGAAAAATGAGATTGAACCTATTTATCTAAGTAAGCATCGGCCTGATCTATCAATTTCACCTACCATACATTTACTTATGATAAATACCGCCAATGAATTTGACAAAGAGGATGACACTGTAATTCATCACTTTGCTTGGATTAAAAATCTTTCACGATTAGTTTCCGCGCAAATATCGAAGCATGAAAAAAAAAGTTGGATTTGTGATAGATGCTTGAGTCATTTTCAGACTGAAAGTCGTCTCGAAAATCATAAAATTGATTGTATCAATCATAATAACTGTAGAATCGTTCTACCAGAGGAGGGTAAATCGATCATGAAATTCAACAATTTTAAAAACAAGATAGCAGCACCATTTGCGATATACGCCGATCTCGAATGTCTTCTGCGGCCTGCAAATACAAGATGCGGGAAAAATAGCGTCAGCTATCAAACTCATGTGCCTTATAGCATAGGGTTTTATCTTCAATGCAATTATTCCGATGCGATCTCGGGTTATAAATCTTTTCGAAGCGATAACTGCATACAATTATTCGTCGAAGAATTGAAAAAAATAGCTGTCGAAGTAGATGCGCGCTTAAAACAAATCGTTGCGATGGAAGAATTGACGCCGGAGATGAATCAGATTTTTTATTCGGCAACGAAATGTCATATTTGCGAAAAATCGTTTACGCCTGAAAATATTAGAGTACGCGATCATTGTCATTTCACGGGGAAATTTCGAGGCGCCGCTCATCAAGATTGTAATTTAAATTATACAAATTCTCACGTCATCCCAGTGATATTTCATAATTTATCGGGCTATGACTCACACTTCTTGATAAGAGCATTAGCAACAACCTTCGAGGGTTCTATACAGTTATTACCTGTAAACAAAGAGCAGTATATATCATTCACAAAGTTCGTCGACGGTACAATTTTCAAATTTCGATTCCTAGACTCGTTTAGATTCATGCCTGCTAGTATTGACAAACTCGCATCTTATCTACCCAACGATGAGAAACATGTAACGAGAAAGTATTGCACTAGCGCATTGGAGCTAAATTTATTGACGAGAAAAGGTGTTTTCCCTTACGATTATCTCGATAGATGGGAAAAACTTGACGACACAGAGTTACCGACGAAGAAAGAGTTTTTTTCGCGATTAAACGACGAGGAAATCAGTGACGATGACTATGCTCATGCGCAGAACGTTTGGGAAACATTTAACATCCAAATTCTCGGCGATTATTCTGACTTGTATCTCAAATCAGACGTGTTACTGTTAACGGATATTTTCGAAAATTTCCGTCGTAATTGTTCAAGCACGTATAACTTGGATCCGTTGCACTACTACACTGCTCCGGGACTCGCGTTCGACGCAATGCTAAAATGCACCGGTGTAGAACTTGAATTAATCACCGATGTAGATATGCTACTTTTTTTCGAAAAAGGTATTCGAGGCGGTGTTGCACAATGTGCCAATAGATATGCGAAGGCTAACAATCGATTCATGCCTGATTACGATCCCAAAGTAGATGAATCGTACATTATGTATTACGATGTAAACAATTTATACGGCGCGGCTATGAGTCAACCTTTGCCTCGCGGTTCGTTCGAGTGGTTGGAGGATCCGGCGGAATTGGATATACCGAATATCCCCGATGATTCTCCGACGGGTTATATATTTGAAGTGGATTTGGAGTACCCGAAAAACCTTCATAAAACACATAAAGATCTGCCTCTGTGCCCCGAACACTTTATCCCGCCCATCTCTGGGTGTAAAATACCAAAACTTATGACGACTTTGCTACCCAAACAGAAATACGTGATTCATTATCGTAATTTGAAGCAATATTTGAGTCTCGGTTTAATTCTCACAAAAATTCATCGAACATTAAAATTCAATCAAACACCATGGCTAAAACAATACATCGAATTAAATACAGAATTACGAAAAAAAGCAGTCGATGAATTTTCAAAAAAATTTTCTAAATTAATGAACAATTCAGTTTTCGGAAAAACAATGGAAAATCCGCGCAAACATAAAGATGTAAAACTCGTGACCAAGTGGGATGGACGGTTCGGGGCAAGAGCGCTTATTGCTGGACCGACGTTTCACAGCTGTACCGTTTTCGACGAAGATATGGTAATTATAGAATTAAATAAACCGTCGGTTAAGTTTATGAAGCCAATTTACACCGGATTTACGATTCTCGATGTATCAAAAATATACATCTACGATTTCCATTATAATTACATGAAAAATGTATTCCAAGACAACGCGAAATTATTATACACCGACACCGACAGTCTCATTTACCATATCGTCAATCAAAATGTTTACGAGCGAATGAAGTTGGATATACATAAATTTGACACATCCGATTATCCGATGGAAAACCGGTACGATATGCCGTTGGCAAACAAAAAAGTTTTGGGCCTCATGAAGGATGAAAATAATGGTAAAATTATGACCGAATTCGTGGGTCTTCGAGCAAAATTGTATTCCTACATTGTGATAGATAAGCCGCCGAAAAATGTGAAAAAGCGTGCAAAGGGTATAAAAATGTCTGCGCTAAAAAAAATCACGTTTGATGATTTCAAAAAATGTTTGTTGCATCATGCTAATATAACGAGAACGCAATGCTTGATACGTAGTCGAAAGCATCAGGTTGAAACAATTGAACAACAAAAATTAGCGTTGAGTTGGAATGATGACAAGAGAGTCTTGCAACTTGGTTGTACCGACACCTTGCCCTGGGGATATGAGAAGGATTAAACGGTCGAATGTGTAGAAAAATTGATCTTTTAGAAAATCGAAATGTAAAATATATTCAATAAAAAATCTTTTCATCCGTAACATGTATTTAGTTTTCTCTCTATCTTATACCTTCGTTGAACTCTCGCTCACACTCCCGCCCGCATGCTCGCTCTCTTTCTCTGTCTTATGCATTCGTTTAACTCTTGTCCTCTCTCACCGTCATTGGTAGCCAGGCGCTCATTCACTCGAGAGGGTAGAGAAAACCGTGTTGATAAATCGTTCTTATGTATTCAACTATCGAAATTCGTTTGGTGTTTAATCAATTGATGCTGAGGAGATTTTTCATATGTATACAGACAAAAATTGAATTATAAGATTACAAAATATATATGCAACATTTTCATGATGGTAAAAATAATTTTATCACTTTTTCCAACATTTTCATGCTTTGCGCATGGTAAAAAGATTTTTTTTTCACGATGATTGAGGAAAAACTTTAATTATACGATTTAATAAATTTTTTTATTCATGATGATTGAATCACTCGGGGAGTGGATAAGTTGAGAATCATCGTTGCTGCAGCCTGCTGTTGTAGTTGAATGAGAACCCGCATCAAATTTCATCTTCCACGCTGATAGAGCAGGCAACGGCAAGCTCCATGCACAGCTTCGTTCGGTCATCGTTGTCATGTTTGCGAACAATGGCATAGGACCACAGGACGCGCCACCGACATATCAACAAATTTATCATGGGAAGTTTTGAAAAACAATCATTTGGGTGAAAAAGATCTTTTCGTGTTAAAAGTAGATACCGTGAAAATTCGTTGTACACTCAGAGATTTTTGGAATTTTTTCGTTCAACGTTCATCGTTCAACGTTCGAACGTTCATCGTTCGTCGTTCAACGAAGAAATTTCGATGGTTCTCAAAAAAATATTTCTTTTATGAAAAATTAAAATTTCGATGGTTTTTCAAAAAATCATATTAAAATTTATCTTATGCTCATCGTTGTCGTAAAATGCATGTTTTTCCAGCCTTCGCTCTCTTACAACCCATTCTGTCTGCTAGCTCGTGCTCTCCGTTCGCTCATCGTTGCGTTCTCTCTCCTTTGTTCACGCTCCAGCTTGCCCGCTCATCAACACGCTTGCATTTGCGCTCTCTCTCTCTCCCCACGCGCCCCGCATGCTCGTTTAACTCCCGTCCTCTAAAAGATCTTTCCGTGTTAAAAGTAACACATAAGATACCACAAGAATACGTTAAGATTTTTTCATTCACCGTTCGAACGTTCATCGTTCGTCGTATAAAATGCGTAAATTTCAAAAAATAAAATTTCGATGGTTGTTAAAAAAATTTCGATGGTTTTTCATGCGTAAATTTCGATGGTTAAATTTCGATGGTTCTCAAATTTCGATGGTTAAAAAATGAAAAATTTCGATGGTTGTTAAACAATTTCGATGGTTGTTAAAAAAATTTCGATGGTTTTTCATGCGTAAATTTCGATGGTTCTCAAAAAATGAAATTTCGATGGTTGTTAAAAAAATTTCGATGGTTCTCAAAAAATGAAAAATAAAATTTCTATTATTTTTCCGGCCACGAATCTCGAGAAATGGTTCAAAGACTTTGTGAAAGAACCTCTGATGCAACAAATTCAAGATCACGAGGCTAAGGGTTCGGGATGGAGTCTTAGTGAAATAAGCTATCTCACTGTCAACATGAATAAATATGTGCCGCTACGTGGAGGATTATCAACGTTCGTTTCTTTGCCTAAAGATATCCAGAAGAAGCACGCAGTCGTAAATATCATCAATAATGACGAATATTGCTTCCTTTGGTCGGTGGTAGCAGCCCTCTCCTTATCAAGATCACAATCATAATAATAACATATAATATAATAATAATAATCAACTGACTCATTATCATTTGAAAATGAAGCAACAGCAGATTATTCGTTATCGACTCGTAATACAAGGTTCGAGAAAGCGTCGTAAGATGTTGATGATCAGCTATAGGTACAAGGAACGTTCAGGGTTCGATTTTTGATAACAGATGGCGGAGCAAGAGGCTGCTGTCGGTAAAGTATAACGCTCATCGTTCGAGCAATAAAGTAGAATGCGCATCGTCCATCGTTCGATCGGTAAAGTAGAACGCTCATCGTCCAACGTTCGATCAACAGATGGCGGGGTAAGAGGTAGATTGACTATAGCAGACAACGCCATCTACCGGATTCGCAGCGAGACTTGGCAACGCCATCTGAGGCTGCTGTCGGTAAATATTGAGCGGGATCGAGCAGCGGGTAAATAGATTGACAACGCCATCTACCGGATTGGCAGATAACGCTATCTGAGGCTGCTGTCGGTAAGGTAGAACATTCAATTGAGCGGGATCGAGCAGCGGGTAAATCGATTAGCAGACAACGCCATCTACCGGATTGGCAGATAACGCTATCTGAGGCTGCTGTCTATGATCATCGTACGAACGTTCAATCGGTAAAACAGAACCTCAAACCCACCTTAATATCCTTACGATCAATCTTCGAGACCCCTAAACGAGCAGTGGGTAAATCGATAGACTCTAGCAGACAACGCCATCTACCGGCACTGTCGGTAAAAGAGAGCTCAGCCGTCGGTACAAGAGGGATCAGACACAAACCCACCGTTGGTCAAAGAGAAATCTACCTTACCGACCGTCGCAAGGCAGGTCACCGTGGTAAGTGGGCCAGAACCGGCCTCTCTAAAAACAGAACCTCAAACCCACCTTAATATGCTTACGATTGATCTTCGAGACCCCTAAATAACCTAAATAACCGGCACTATCGATAACCTAAATAACCTGCACTGTCGGTAAAAGAGAGCTCAGCCGTCGGTACAAGGGAGATCAGACACAAACCCACCGTTGGTCAAAGAGAAATCTACCTTACCGACCGCCTCAAGGCAGGTCACCGTGGTAAGTGGGCCAGAACCGGCCTTACTATACTACTAAGGGTTACAGTAAGAACTAACGGACCTTTCGATTACACCAGCTTCTAGCATTGCACGTATTTCTCGGTCGACGGATTCGCGGAGGGCTAACGGAATGGGGTACGAACGACGAACAACAGGATTAGATTTGATTGGCTTGATTTCATGCTGATATATCGGAGTACATCCCGGTTTGTTGGAGAATAATTGTTTGTATTTTTTCATCAGGTTTATGACAACATTAAACTGTTCCGAATCTAGCGCGTTTAGCTTTCGCGCGACCGAGCCTAAATCCTCGGAGAAAACTTCTGAGTCGTTGACATCCATTACACCAACACTCCCATTGTCACGCATATTGTTGACAGTGGTTGTGTTATTATCATCATGTTTATCGTTATTAAGCGATTCAGTATTATTAGACGATTTATTGCTTTCGCGAATAACATTTACATATAAATTTCTCACAATCGGTAATCCGACATTATTTTCGATATGACTAGAACTATTATTATTTTTCGGTTCCATAATCATCACATCAATATTACCGTTATTCTCACGATTTATTATCAACGTAGACTGAATTTTTCCGACTTTGCGCGAGACTTCGTCTTTATTACTAACGACATCTGAATCCATTAAAATATTATATGGTTCCTTAAAATCATCTACTTCGCATAATGCGACATTATTTTGCAATAAATCATCTCGAATCAAAACTATATTGATTTGGCTGTCTTCGATCGTCAACAAAAGTCTCTCCGACGGTCCAGACTCAAACGACACTACATTTCGTCCCAGCTTAACACCACAAATATGAATTTCTCTAACATCGTAATAGATCCGAGCTTTGTTTTTATGTAGCCAGTCATTACCTAGTATGACATCGGACGTTAAAAATGGAATAACAAGGAAAACGTATTGAATTTTATGATTTTCTATATTTATTTCTATCATGATCTGCCGCTTGACCAGTGTTCTTTTTTGAGTTATCGCGGCTACTATATGCAGGTTCGTGACTGGCATTTCACAGACTGTACCGATGTTCAGAAGTCTTTTATAGAAATCCTCGGATACACACGTTACCTGACTACCAGTATCCACTAATGCCCTTACATTCATCTCTCTAATTGTAACGTTTAAACGGGGCGAAGGTGCCAGTATATCCGACGGTCGGTAAGGTTGTGCTACTTCCTCACTCATGGCATCATTACTGAGGTCCTCAACAAAATCATAAAATTGACGACACGAAACCGGACCAGAATGATTCGCGTCCGTTTTTAGTTTAAATGATTAACGTTGTTTGCAGTTGTATTGTTACGTTGTGCCTGAGTATCGCGCGATCTGTCGTGCTGTTGAGAATTATGAAATTGATTGAAATTCGGGAAAGGATATCTCACGTCTGGCAATTGATATCGCGGTCTTTGGAATGCTCGTTGCTGGCCGTTGTACCGTCTATTATGACTGCTATAATTGTTCCTATTATATTGTTCGTTCTGATTATTATTCTGACTAGGTTCGATCTGTCTTTCTCATAACTGTATATTATTTATGCTATTTCCTCGACGATCGTTATTTGTCTGTTGGTTACAACCGTTTTTCCATTCACGATTTTTATCGATCTTGTTATCTCTATTAAAACTGTCCATTTGCGTTAGGGTCTGAGAAACACGTTCCGTGTCAGAATAATCGATGGTTGCGAGAGCTGTTTGTATCCTATATGGAAATTGCTGAACGATTTTATAATTAACTTCGTAAGTCGATAACGGGGGTTCAAAATGTTTCGAATAATTCAATTGTTTGAAAAAATAAGCTTGGAGTGAGCCGTCCTTCCATCTATATTTACGCGAATTCCACACATCTTTGAAACGAACTTGGATCGGAATCGAATAAAATTCTTTGCGAAATTCCGTCTTAAAAGCCTCGAATGTATTTAACGCCTGTTTGTTTATCTCGTACCAAACCTTTACACGTCCTTCGATAAAACTCTCTATTACTAACATCTGATGCTCAGCGCGAACGTTCTTGAATTTCAAATATCGTTCGATATCGGTTATAAATTCGAGCGGATTGCTTTCTTCCGAAAACTTGGGTATTGGAATTTTAATATGTAAATATTGTAAATGGCTTACGAGACCGTTGGCCAGTTGATCGCCGATATCGCCGTTTCGTTGTCTCTCTCGGCTGTCGATGTTGATACCCATGTTCGATGGATTATCGATTTGCGCTCGTAGTCGCTGTATTTCGGCTCTATCTTCTTCGATTTGACCCTGAGCTCTTCTCAAACGATGCCGCAGCTCGTTGAATTGCGCGCTGCTAGGACTCGCTGGATTTGTTTCATCGACCATCATACCGCTGTGCCTAGATCGTTTAGAGGTGCTATTAGAATTCGTAATTGTACAAAGTTTTCGTTTTAGTTTCGCTTTTTCTTTTATTACTCTCTGTTGAATAGCGGGCTGCTCCGAATTACCAAGCGTAGCCTTCGACCGAGTGGTCCGAGGTGTAACAACAGATTTTTTTTTTGTTATTGGCATGAGCTCACCGTCGTGATTCGTGCCACTATGTTGGGCGCCAATTTATGTAGTGATTGTATTTATTTTATTCTTATTTATTTTATTAATGTTGCATGGATTATTTATTATTTAAATTAATATACAAAAATATATTTAGAAACGAATTCAAGAAGTTTATTTAAGGAGAAAAATGAAAGCATGTGCAGAATGTATAGCAATCGTAAATATTTATTTTAAAATAATAAGAGCGCAGCGTATATGATAGAAATTAATATTTTTGATTTTCAGCAAAAGTCCTTTTATCACACACACACACACGGTACAGACGAATCCATTTCCATACATAAATATATATAAGTTTTAACACAGTCGAGTTTCACCGCGGAGTTCAGTGGAAAGAAAAGAACAGAGAAAACAAATGACGGACGCCGAGTCTAACCGAAAATTATACAAAAATATATCGATATATATATATTAGGGCGGCTTGAATAAAAAACTTTTTTTCTTCTTTACATCAAAATACATTCACGCCAAAGTATCTTCCATCAAGAGAGTCGTGTCGAAAAATGAGCCCGATTGGACCATTTTTAGGGGTCGCGCAAGATTTTTCTAGTTTTCCCATTTGATTAACATGGGAAGGGCGTAAAGTTTCCATTCAAAAAACCGTAGCTCCGCCAATTTTATAGGTACATTGATCCCGTTAGTCCCATTTGGAAGCTCTTGAAAAAACCGCTTAAAATGACGTGCGGACCTTTAAATCCGATTGCAACTTCCGTCGATAATTTCTTACGAAACCACAAAATTATTGATGAAAGTTGAAATGGGATCCCAAAGGTCCGCACGCCATTTTAAGCGGTTTTTCAAGAGCTTTTAAATGCGACTAACGGTATCAATGTAGCTATAAAATTGACGGAGCTACGATTTTTTGAATGGAAACTTTACGCCCTTCCCATGTTAATCAAATGGGAAAACTAGAAAAATCTTGCGCGACCCCTAAAAATGGTCCAATCGGGCTCATTTTTGGACACGATTCTCTTGATAGAAGATACTTTGGCGTGAGTGTATTTTGGTTCAAGAAAAAAAAAAGTTTTTTTTCAAGCCGCCCTAATATATATATATGCGTGTAGTAATTTTTGGTACTTATCCGATTATAATCGAGGAAAAAACCGCTCAGTTCGTATGAACCCACGCCTGGAATTTGGAACGTGGACGAAAAGATATTATTAACGAATATTAATATTATATGGATATAGATATTAACGAATAATTCGTTGCCTGGCTTCTCCAGCACGCTGATTGCACGTAGACTCGGACGTCGTCCCTTCTGTCTTGCTCCGACGCCGACGGTAGTTCGAGAGGTAGTAATCTAAAATCGATCCGTTTCGAGGATCTTCGGTAGATAGGGAGAGATCATATTTCGGCAACGCTCGTCAATTTTCGACTGCCGTAACTACTGGAGCGCGCGCGGTGTACGCGCGATATTTGAAAATTGTACTTCTCCGTACAGAGTGTGTGTGTGTGTGTGTGTGTGCGTATGTACGTACGTACGTATGTGATGAAATCTTCGTTAACGTTTCCTCCAAAACTAATGACGCGATCGGAATGATCGATGATGCAATCGATGTGTCTTGCTGTAACTTAGAGCTGATTAGATTTTGGTCCAATTCGGTCGAGTAGTTTTTTTTGTTTTTTACAAAAAACATAATTCAAAAAAAAATCTTTTGTTAACGTTTTCCCTAAAACTCGTAACGCCATCAGACTGATGGATGATGCAATCGATGTGTCTTGCTGCTACTCAGAGCTGATTAGATTTTGGTCCAGTTCGGTCGAGAAGTTTGTTTAGTTTTTTACAACAAAACATAATTCCAAAACTTTTTCCGTAAACATCTTCTCTAAAACTAATAACGCGATCCGAAAAAAAATTTTTGAAAAAACTTATTTTAAACATTTTAACACTTAAAAGGTAACGTATTTTTTGGCACCTATAAAGGGTAAAGGTCGGTCACTCGTGTCCGGCGCTTTGAAAAATGCTCTAAAGTGCTCCAAAAAATCCCGAAAAATTCATGAAATCTCTTCAACTGTCCTAGTATAAGTACCAATCACTATATTGCTGATTTGACCATTTGTTTCAACAATATAATCAAATAAACAAAGAAAAAGTGAAGAATGCACCGTTCTGTTTAAAAAATCATCACTTCGGATGTAATCAATATTTTCTCTAAAATCAAACGGCAAATTGAAGCTCAAAATCAGGACTTTGAGGGAAAAAATACTCAGATTCTGTATGAATAGAAACAATGCTTAAGTTTGGAAGATGAAAATCGAATTTTTCCAAAGTACGTAAATAGATATAATTTGCAAATAAAGTACATAATTTTTATTTGATTATTTTATTTATTATATATTATATGATTCTCTTTCATGACAGAAAACTTCTGTCTCGCTGGATTCCTGATCCTCCATGTAATCCTACTAAGTCACTTGGTCTCCCACCATACTGAACTCCATTATCGCGTGGACGTAGTATGCGACCAATCTCAACGCCTGCTTGTTGTTACATTATCTTTCCTATATAATAGAATTCAAATTTCCATTTTAAAGAACTTTGGATTAACTTTAATCAATCAATTTAGAGTCGGAAAACATTAAAATTTAGAAAAAAAAGGTCAGAAACTCGAATTTCGATTAAAATTTATCTTAAGAAACTATCAGGTAAATTTAAACCACCGATTCATAACAAAAAAACATCAGAATTTCGAAAAAAGAATTTTATTTAATTTCCATTTTTCGCCAACGTAAAGGGGGGGGGGGGTGGTTCACTCGTGCCTTTTCAAAATTTCGACGAGCTCCTACGAGTGTTGTTTACTAACAAAACCAGTGGTACTTGGTGAGCTTATAACCTACTAGTGTACCGTTTTTAACTCCCGACTGAAAACGGGAGTTATGTGTTTCGTCGTGAGCAACGTGAATTGGCGTTTTGTTGGAAATGCTTTACCGGCCAAACGGCTGATTTTCCTCTTACAAATTGATGTACATCGGTGTCGGAAGTCACAGAGAGGGTTTAGCTTCCATAATATTTATGATCAGATCTCAACTCGCGGAGATATCAAATGTAGAAATTTGAACGTTTTCGAACGTTTTTCTCAAATCGCAATTTTGATGGGTTCGACTGCATGAATCGCAGACTTCACGGCATCATCTGCTGTGACAGCGCGTGTGTAAGTGTAGTGGAACGTATCCGTGTGCTTTGCATGAAGGCTCTGGACGATATCGCTGAGTGCGAGAGAGACAGCGCGATTGGTCGATCGTGTTAACCTCGAAACAGAACTTTCAACGGAAATTTTTTTTTTTCTCGAGTGATTCGGAGTGAAAATTTTGTATGAATTGATTTTACGTATAAACGATATTTTTTTAAAGAGTGCATTTTCCATTTAACGTGCAATAATTAGTTAGTTAGCAGGACTAATCTATGACGATTTTATCAAGCACGTCGAATTAATAATTCTGGATACTTGTATTCGGGCGTGAAATTGAGATGTATGTGAATGTGGGGGTTAGGTCGGATGACGTCTTTATGCCCGGTGATATTGTTTCATTTATGGCCATCAACTGATTTCACGTACTAACGATATTGTTTAATGAGTTCATTCTTTTTTATTCAACGTATGATAATGTTATCAGGATTGTGAAAAACGTGAATATTGATGTTCAGCTGGACGATGTGGTTATGCCCAGTGATATTGTTTACCTCGGCGGAATTGGCAATTCGAAAGAAAAAAATTGTTGTCAGATTCAATTTTTTACTTTATCCTCCAATCGACAAAACTTTAGACAAAGCGATTTGTCAGAATGCACAATATGTAAATTTGTTTTCATTGTTTTTCCTATATGAGTCAGGTCCTTTTCGAAGCAGCATTCATTCAATGTTCACCTGCTTAAGACATATTCAAAACCTATAATGACTGGGAAGGACGAGCGGAATGCACTGACATCTGGTCAAGGCTACGTCGAGCCGGGCTCGAAAACTGTGCAATGCGCAGACATTTGGTCTAGGCTACATAGAGCCGAGCTTAAAATCTCCATAATGCTCTGAGATTTGGTCAAGGCTGTATTAAGCCGCCCTCAAGACTCCACGATAGGCTGACAATTTGTCATGGCTACATGGAGCCGCGCTGAACAATCACATGATGCGCTGACATTTCGCTGAGACTGTACTCAACTGCGCCCAAGGACAACCAGCATGTGCCGCAGCTAGTCGATACTTTCAAAGTCTTGTCTCATCAAATTTCTATACAGTGGTCACGTTTTACGATATTGAATCGATAAACAATGGTACATTATGACACTAGTAGGAAAAATTGTTTTGTGACGTGGACGTCTTGTTTGAGCTAAATGATTCCAATCATTGGCGGACGTGGAGAAAATTATATCGAATTATCTGTAAAAAGTATGAAATAAAATAAATTTAAAAAATTTTAAAAAACTCCCGACTGGAGTAAAAATCGAACACAAAAAAAATTAGAACGGAAAAAAAGTAATCTGATAGAAAGCATGAATAAAATTCATGAATCTAAAAAGAATACAACAAATTAATGAATTTAGAATGGAAAAAACGAATTAGTGAAATTATAAGAATGAAATAAATAAATAAATTCAAAAAGGATAAAATAATTCAAGAAGTCATCGTAGTTTATTCATAGTTTCAATTATGATCGTTCGTTTGTATGAGTTCAATTTTTTGAATCGTGGTTATTTTCTCACTGCCCTCAATTCAGTCGGGAGACGTCATTCATCAACCATAAATATGATATAGGATATAGATGTTTGACAGTGCAAAGAAGACGCCATTAGATAATTGAACATGGAGACGATCTGGATTTAGATGTTCGACGATACGAAAGAACACGTCTCCCGACTGAATTGAGGGCAGTGAGAAAATAACCACGATTCAAAAAATTGAACTCATACAAACGAACGATCATAATTAAAACTATGAATAAACTAACTAACTAAGATGACTTCTCGAGTTATTTTATCCTTTTTGAATTTATTTATTTATTTCATTCTTTTAATTTCACTCATTTGTTTTTTCCATTCTAAATTCATTAATTTGTTGTATTCCTTTTAGATTCATAAATTTTATTCATGCTTTCTATCAGATTACTTTTTTTTCGTTCTAATTTTTTTTGTGTTCGATTTTTACTCCAGTCGGGAGTTTTTTAAAATTTTTTAAATTTATTTTTTAGGGCATAGTCTCAGCCTGTCTCCCACTTTTCTCTCCAAGCTAGCAAGGGGGAATGTTTTAGGCAAGGCACGAGTGACCCACCTTTACCCTTTAAGTGTTAAAATCGTTTTTTTTTTTTTAACTTCCCGATTATAGGAAAGTTATCGTAATGACCCCGAAAATCGAAAATCGTTTTTTTGTCAGATCTTCACTTTTCGAGGTCATTGGGGTCATTTGAGCCTATTTTAAGCAGAATGTTTGTGTGTGTGTGTTGTAACGAGCCGCCCCGGCTCCGTGCACCGCTTATCGATTGAGAGTGGGGATGAGATTCGGAGAAATCGTCGCGATCGACATTTCTCGTTGCGTGGTGTGGGGAGCGAGGATTTTTGGGGAATACTATAAGAGCGTCGCGGCGATAGTTGCCACTGGGCAATCACGCCTAACATATAACAAATTGTACGAAAAAGAGTCGAACGAAATAACCCCACGAGATTGTACGCATCAAATTAAATTTATTCAAGTAGTAGACACGGCGTCGCGCAATGGCGACCGTGTTTTATCGACTCAAATCGTCGATTTCGTGGAACAAACGTCGTCGTTGCGCAAAGAAGAATTACGTCAGCTTACTCCGAAATATTGGAGCTCGACCGTTGCCGTGTGGCATCGAACCTGGATCGGCTAGCCGCTTGCTGTTGTCAATATCGCGACGATAAGTACCGTCCCCTCAACGATCATATATTGTACCGATCTACCTCCGTGAGGAGAGTTGTGATGCCGAAAATGAGCGTTATCCGTCATCGTCGTATTCCGTTGAATGTTAAATCAGTAATCGAAGAATCGTTTATTCCTTTAACTCGTTAACAATCGCGTCCGGCCTATTGTTAGTCGAATTTCGTGATTTCGTAAAAGCCGTAACGGCTCAATGTTTTGCGCTTGCGCCCCGTGTATTATCCGTCTAATATAGCGTTGGCTATCATCGTTATTTAACGTGTTATTTCGTAAACACCGTCTCGCAATACATTTTCGTCGTGTGCCCCCAGATTCATACATTATATATATATTCGTGTTCTATTCTTATGTCCGTCCGAATTTACTGCGACTTATCGAGTTCGCTTGAACCGACCAAGGCCGGATTGTCGTACAACAAATAAATAAATTACAAATTGGCGCCCGAACACGACAAATAAAATTTGGATGCCGTTGTTGAGTTCGGGTGTTTATGGATAAACGGAAACATCGGATTTGTGTAGATATTACAAGGTGTAAGAATATTGGCACGGCCATATAGCCCTTGTGGATATTTGAATTTGTATTTTTTTAAATATAATATAGACTCGAATCAGTGCCTCGAGGTTTATTGGGTCATGAACCGAATGTTGTGTACGGTTTTGACCGGTAATCCCGTGGTCAGCTCTCGTGAACAGACCGAAGATATAAGTTCAAGCTTCGACTAGTGCGATTCATGGAACCGAAACTAATCTCAATAATTTTGTTCAGCATGGCGTCTCGACGGAATGAGCTTCGCAGCGAAATAGAAAGAATTAATCAACTACTGCGTGTGTTTGGAAGGAACAGGACGCCTCATATACCAGAGAAGCGTCATCTATACGCTAAATATACGCGGTGTCAGGGGGATGTACAAAAGAATCCTCCGCATCGAATTCTTCTGATTCGATATCACCGGTGGTGAGTTGGACTGGCTCAATCACGTTTTTCCCGTAAAAAAAAAAAAAAAAAAAAAAAAAAAAAATTATGGAGGCGTTTCGGGTTCAAATAATAGTACGGATGTTCAACATTCCGATAATCGCCCTGGTAGACCAGTTTAGCCACGCAACGTGTATATCTGAAGCGTAGTGCCGGCATTTACAGTCTTATTTCACCATACAAGAGGTAGAATTATCAGATATCATTCTTACAGTTGGGGATGGTATCAAACCTATCCGAGTCAAGCGTCAGGTGGTGATAGAGTTCACCATAGGTTCACGAAAGTTTATCGCACCATTTTACGTAATTCCTCATTTGAGCGCGCCAACGGTACTAGGTTGTGATTTTTTGCAAGTCGCTGATGCTAAGTTTGACCAGTTAAAGAGAGCATTCTACATTCACAATGCTCGGATACCTGATAATGAAATTATTCTGGAACACAAGTAGATAGGCTAGGCCGGTTCCAGCACAATGTCGATAAAGTAGATGTTCTGCATTACCGACTGCTCCCCCCGATTGTAGTTTTGTTAATCAATTCCTGCCTTACTGACTGTCTCAAGTATCGATTATAGATCCCTGATCTGCCGTACCGGCTGAGTCCGATAGATGGCGTTATCTGTCAAGTCTTTTTGCATTATCTATCCGATAGATGGCGTTAGTTAACCCAAATAACCTAAATCCTACTAGCTTACCTCGATATAGATGATGTTATTTACGAAGTCTCTCTACTTTACCAACGAAATAGATGGCGTTATCTGCTAAGTCATGTAACTTTATCTCGATATCTACCTTATCAATTGTTAAATATCGATTTACCCACTGCTCGAATTTACCTACCCAATTTACCCACTGCTCGAATTTACCTACCCAATTTACCCACTGCTCGAATTTACCTACCCAATTTACCCACTGCTCGAATTTACCTACCCAATTTACCAACTGCTCGATCCCCTCGCAGCTAAGTATCGATTATCAATCGACTGCTCAATACCGACTGCTCGATTCATTATCCCACCACCCAATCTTTACTGCTAGATCTAATTTACCCACGGCTATGTATCGATTATCGATCAAATTTACTCAAGGCTTGATCTTTTACCCACTGCTCCATACCAACTGCTAAGTATCGATCGCTAATGTCAATCCTGTCGATCCTTACTGCTCGATCTCTTACCCCACAGCTACAAGTTCCAAACGTTCGATCCCTATATTTATATAATCTTTTATTATGATATGGAGTTGGCAAAAGGATTATTCACTAACGGTATGAATAATAATGTTCAATATTATTTTTATAGTCATTTTTTCCTCCGTTAATTTATAATGAATATTTCGTGCGAGTTACTCGAAGTAGCAGGCTCAGGGGGACTCGAAATTGAGAAACGTGCTTTGTATACAACCAATAACACAGTCCTGCTCGCGTGTCCTATTTCATCATATGTATTAGACTTAACACCATAGTCATAAGCTATCACAGAGAGGTTTGTATATTTGACTCAAGTGTTTTGAGGGGCGCCTCGCTAACTCGATGAAAGGGTCTCCTTTCAAACACAAAGGTTGCACATGAGCCTCACCGGGTGGCGTAGGGTCAAGCCGACGAGTTCGGTCACGTCGGGTCATATATTTTCTTGTTTATGAGCAGCGGGGCTTGGTTTGTTTATTTGACTCAAGTGTTTTGCGGAGGCGCCTTGCCAACTCAATGAAAGAGTCTCCTTTTTAACACAAAGGATTCACATAAGCCCACCGGCGAGGGCATAGAGTCAGACCGACGAGTTTAGTCACGCCTGGTCGTATATTTTCTTGTTTATGAGCAGTGTGGGCCTAAGATTGAGAAGCGTGCTTCAACCACGCGCAATGTCGCGTCCTCGCTCGCATGTCCTTTGCTCTATACGCGTGAGATTCGACACCATGAATTCACAAATTCTCCATCTACTAGATGAATGCATAGGTTTTTTATTTTTTATGATAAACATGTAGAAGATCATAAGTCCACACTTCTGTTATGGCGGGGGTGGGGGTTAGGTCCTTCATCTTATTGGTAAGTACCTCCATTCCTTAAGATATTCTAGTTGCCTTTTGCGAGTTGTCGTTTAAAAGCTTACGAGCAGTTTGACAAACAACATCAGGCGTCAACGAAACATGGAGCCACGTGTGAAGGTAAAAAAAAAAATCTATTCAGTTACATATGAATTTTAAAAAAATATTCATTATTAATAAACTTATTCTTTTCCAATTTGTTATAGATAATCCAAAGCATTTATAATAAGTGCTATTGTGGCTGTAGTCAACATGAAAAAGATGCTCGTTTCCAGAGGAAGATTATAAGTCTTCCTTTACCACCGTTCGAAGTTCGGCGACGACCGTTATTGGTATGTATTTTTTGTTTAAATGTAATAAAAGTAATTGAAGAAAAACAATCTTATTTTAATACGAATGTGTGCTTTTTTTTTCTTTCACAGATTCCGCTATCAACAGGGTATGATCCGGAAAATCCTCAGCTGGTCATGAAAACGGTCACCCCCATCACCGCCACCCCCACTGCACCAAGCATGCCTAACACGGTACAAGATGAGGTGTGCTCATCGAGCGACGACCCTCCTACACCAGGAAAAGAGAAAACCCCCTCGCCCCCTATTTTAGGACTGAAGACTCTGAACACGGCAATTCATCGAATAAAGCGAAAAAAAAGCGCTCGCCGGCAAGGCTCATCATTACGTAAAGCTGTACTTCTTCGCAACATTTTCGGTGAATCAATAACGCATAAGCCTCCGTTGCCGTCGGAATTGATGCTTACTGAAAATAATGATTCATAAAAATGGATTTTTTAAAAAATGAAATTGATTAATAATAATAATAATGCTAATGTATAGAAAATTGATTTTTTGAATAAAATAAATGAAAGAAAGAAAAAACGTACGTTAAAATGTTCGTTTTATTTCAATATTCTTAAGAAAATTCCTTCCTCTCTTACAGTGTAAGACGCAATAGAATAATTCTCAGTGCAAAGCAAGAATAATATATTCATACAGAATGTGCTCATTATAGTGCTGAAGATCCAACGTCGCATAATTCTCCGCTTATTACGGATATGAAAGATCGAATGAATCGATTACAAAGCTCATCCGATGAAAAACCAAGACAACGATCGTGAAACAGCAGAAGGTCTGGTGGAAATCGTACCCCTCGAACGTCAAGCTCCGTAACCCTACTAAAAATCGAGGACATCTAATTATTATGGAATAAAAAAAAATGTATGAAGGCTTATAAAATAAATGACTCAAAACATATTAAATACAATTTGTTTGGCTTTTATTATTATAGCAATCATTTTTTTTTTTTTGTTTACATTGATTAAAGTTCGAGAACAAAAAAAAAAATTTCACTTAGTAGTAGTTTCGATCCACGGTATCGTAGCCATAGCTATAGTCAATCGGCTCCGACGACGATATTCTTACTGCAGGTATTTCCGCAGTTTCATCGCCATAGGGATAGATAAATGAGGGTCGTGGCGCTCGGGGTGGCGGTGTTCTCCCTGCTGCTCCTGCTGTTGCCGCTATTGCTGGCTTATATGTGTTGAGGTACCATGTTTTCATCACGCGTACATTGAATCCGGCGCAGTGCGATGTTGATCTCATATGCGGGTGATTGTTACATGTACCGGTGGTTTTTTCGCCCAATATATCGAGCGAAGGACAATCCAGGTCTTCGATATTCACGACCAATGGAATATGCTGACGAAGCCATTCCGTCTTCTCCGATCCCTTTATGTATACAGTATGAGCATCTTGTAACAACATGGTGAGAGTTGCATTCAGGTCCTCGTACGATATATCGCCGCCGCTCCACGAAATTCCGTGATAATTCTGGGTAAGCCACCGATTTATGCTTTTGAAATTATCGGCAATCAAAGTCCAGGGTTGCGGCGCTTCGAAGAGACAAACCGCAGGCGTAGACTCTTCTTCGAGGGCTAGCACTGCAAGCTCTTTCACTATCAATGAGTTGCCGTAGCTTTTAAAACCTTGTACATCTACCACGTACTCCATTTTTGTAACGAATGATGCAAGACGCTCGAAATCCTAATCCCTTATACTATTCTCCCCACTCTACGATTTTACTATTTCATTAAATGTTAATGTGGGCGGAGGCTAATCAGCGTGAAAATTTTCCTATGATCTCCATCGACTCATTCTCTACAGCAACCAATCATTATCGATATGTTCGAAAAATTTTCACAGCAGCCAATGAGTATGGGAATCTATCCTCAAAGCTTTCATCATCCAATGAGCATAGTGATCTATATTCCTCATGAGTTTTGAAAAGCATAAATGTAAGCCGTCGCTGGTCGGTCCTGGTATATGTCTTCTTTCCTTCATTCAAACTAGTTTCGAATAACACATGGAAAAAAGCCATGAACGCGTACGAGTGTCTTCAAGTGGTGAATACGTGGGATGAGATCCTCGATCTCATGCCAAGTCTTAACGCGGATGGAATTAATATATGGACCGATCGTTTAGTAAAAACAATTGAATCCTGGGAAAAGTATGTATTATCAGCAAACGGTGCTGAACAAAAAAAGTTTTTAAATACGTTAGGGTTTTTAAATGGAGTGAAAATAAAATTCGATCGTTTATCGAAACGTGGTGGAGGTTTGAGAGACGGTGAGATTGATGATAATGGTGGTGTCGACGAAATTGCGAAAAGTGTTGAGTGGATTAATCTTAGATCGGCGTTTAAAAATCGTATGAAGACGGGCGTAATTGTGAATTTAAATCACGTTGATATTAAGACATTTATGGAGAGCTGTAAGCATATTTTTGCTGAAAATCTCGCGATGGTGCTCGAAGTGCAGAGAAACGCTGTAAAAGTGTATGTAGTTCTCGCGGCAAAATTCGTAGTTATGAAGAATATTGAAGAAGTGATTGATCTGAAATATTTTAATACGAAAGCTGAGATAATCTATCCTAATACAAACGTCCAAGAATGGTTTGTTGAAAATGCGCAAGATCCGCTTCTACGAGATATAGAAGAATTTCAGCATCAAGAGTCAGGGTGGGCGCTTCGCTCAATAGTTAATCTCACGGTGAACATCAATAAATTTAATCCAATGCGAGGTACTTCATACATCGCGCTACCAGAATCGATTCAAAAGAAGAACGCGTGTATAAACGTAAATAACGTGGATAATATGTGTTTTAAATGGGCTATTTTAGCAGCATTACACCCAACTCATGATGGGAAAAATCGACATCGCGTTAGCGTATATAAAAATTACGAAAATGAATTGAACTTTAACGGTATTGAATTCCCTGTGAAACCGAATGACATCTTCAAATTCGAGAAGCAGAATGGAATATCGATTAATTTATATATTCTAAAAAAACAAAGTGAAAAGTTTAGCGTGGCTCCTTTTCATGTCACTCCTTCGAAACAGAATATTCATGTGAATCTTCTTCTCATACAAGATCAATATATTGATGAGAAAGAAGACGATGATAACGAAGGAAATACTGATTTGAGCTATCATTTGCCAAGATTCCACTACGTTTTGATAGAAAATTTATCACGATTGGTTTCCGCTCAGCTATCAAAGCGGTTTCATAAACAATACATTTGTGATCGTTGTTTATATTATTTTCGAACCGAAGATAAGTTAGCCGCGCATGAAATCGATTGCAAAAATATTAATAAATGCAAGACTATCATGCCGACGTCGTGGAACAAAATGTTACGCTTCAAGAATTATAGTCATCGTGAGCGAGTGCCATTCGTTGTATATGCGGACATCGAGTGCATACTAAAACCAACACGTAATGAAATCGTTTATCAAAAGCACGAGGCATTCAGCATAGCGTATTATATAAAGTGCAGCTATGATGATTCGAAATCGGAATACTGCAGCTTCAGAGGTCCCAAGCCTGCGGAATGGTTTGTTCGAAAACTCGAACAGCTCGCAAAAACTGTTGAAGAAATATATCTCAATCCGATGCCCATGGAGAGATTATCAGCTCAGCAACAACGAGATTTTTCTACGTCAACGAAATGTCACATCTGTGAAAAAAATGTCATCTCCAGCGACAGAGTGAAGGACCATTGTCATCTCACGGGGCGGTAAGTAATTCATTTAACCATATGAAGTAATTTTTATTTTATATAAATATAAATGTTCTAATTTTAAAAAACTTTTATGGATTAGTCTTAATTTTTTTAAATGTATTTTTTTTATAGATATCGAGGACCGGCACATAGCGGATGTAATCTACGTTATCAGGATTCACGAACCATACCCGTGGTCTTTCACAATTTGACCGGCTATGATTCGCACTTCATCGTGAAGGAAATTGTCACCTCTTTGGAAGGACGCGTGGTTATATTACCACAAAACAAGGAGCGATACATTTTCCTTTACGAAGCATATTGCCGCGAGCGATATCAAATTCCGGTTTATCGACTCATTCCGCTTCATGGCGTCATCATTGGATAAGCTCGCTTCATATATGACCGATCTGAAGATCGTTCGAAAGGAATTCATCGGGCTTTCATCGCGCCAACACGATCTTCTCATGAGAAAAGGTATTTTCCCATATGAATACGTTGATTCATTGATGAAACTCGCCGAGACGGATCTTCCGCCGCGGGATAAGTTTCATAGCACCCTCAATAACCGTGACATTTCGGATAAAGACTATGAGCATGCTAAAGAAGTGTGGCGAGAGTTTCGTATTAGTGATTTGGGTGCATATTCGGATCTTTATTTAAAAACAGACGTGCTCCTTTTAGCTGATGTATTCGAAAATTTCCGTGATAATTGTTTAAGTGCGTATGGTCTAGATCCAGCGCATTATTATACAACCCCCGGGTTAACTTGGGATGCGATGCTTAAATATACAAAGATTGAATTGGAACTTCTAACGGATATCGACATGCATATGTTTATCGAGCGCGGGATACGAGGCGGAGTTAGCCAATGCTGCAACCGGTATGCTCGAGCTAACAACAAGTATATGAGAAATTTTGATTTGAGCAAAGATGTCAAGTTTCTCATGTACTATGATGTTAACAATCTATATGGATGGGCAATGATGGAAGCATTACCGTATGGTGGCTTTGAATGGGTGAAAAACATCGATGAAATCGACTTTCTCGCTGTGGCCGACGATGCATCGGTGGGCTACATTCTTGAAGTCGATCTCGATTATCCCATTCAGCAACATAATACGCACAAAGACTTTCCTCTATGCCCAGAACATAAGTGCGCCCCAGGTTCGAATCGAGTAAAGCTCATGACAACGTTGAGCTCAAAAATCCTATATGTTTTGCATTATCGCAATCTTAAACAAGCTCTGCGATACGGATTAGAGCTCAAACGGATTCATAGAGTTTTACAGTTCAATCAGAAACCATGGTTAAAATCGCACATCGACCTCAACAGTGATATGCGAAAACATGCTAGAAATGAATTTGAGAAAAACTTATTTAAATTGATGAATAATGCTGTATTCGGGAAAACCATGGAGAATGTCCGTAAGCGTATCGATGTAAAACTTGTATCGCGTTGGGATGGGCGTTATGGTGCCGAGTCGTTAATAGCTAAACCAAATTTCCACAGCACAGCCATCTTCGATGAAAATCTAGTTGCTATCCAGATGAAAAGAATCGAAGTTCATCTTAACAAACCAATCTATGTGGGGTTATGTGTATTAGACTTATCAAAGATTCTAATGTATGACTTCCACTATGATTATATGCTCCCCCAGTTCAATAACAACCATTGTAAATTGTTGTATACCGATACTGATAGTTTAATCTATGAAATTCAGTGCCCTGATATTTACGAAACCATGAAGCGCGACATTGCGAGGTTCGATACATCTGATTACCCTGAAGACAATGAGTTTAGAATTCCGCGAATGAATAAAAAAGTTGTAGGTCTAATGAAGGATGAATGCAAAGGAGAAATAATGACGGAATTTGTGGGCTTACGTAGTAAGATGTATAGCGTGCGTGTTGAGGGCAAAGATCATATGAAAAAAGTAAAAGGGGTGAAAACTGCGGTGGTCAAAGATAGCATCACCTTTGATGACTTCATGGACTGTCTACGAAACAATAAAAAGCAAACGCGGGAACAACAGGTTATTGTAGCTCATTTGCATAATGTGTATACGGAAAAACAGGTAAAGGTTGCGCTTAGTCCACATGATGACAAGCGATATATTCCACCTAATAGTACTGATACGCTTCCTTGGGGACATTGTGAAATTCCACAGGGCAGTATTTATCATGTTGATCGTTGTAAAAAAGAAAAAAAACCAAAAAAAGTGTGGCCATTATAATAAAAACCAACAAATTATATTGAATATGTTTGATTTGCTTATTTCATGAACCTTGATACATTTTTAAAAATTCTATAATAATCATAATGATGACGATGGTGGAGGGGGATAGTATAAGCTAATAAGAACGCCCCCTCGCTTCTCTAACATAGAGCACCAATCAGTGCTTCGATCTTAAAATAAAATCTTGATGGTGGAAGGGGGAATAATGATATATAAACCGAGGATTCGAAGCCCTTTTTCGTCAGACATCATAAAGATTTTTCATCGACAACGTCAAATATTTTCCATCGACAACTTCAAATATATATTTTTTTTCTCAACCGAAAAAAAAAAAAAAAACGGCAATGGATATCGCACTGCTTAACGGAATCGCTCGGCTGGATTGCTATCGTCCGTTGAAAAAACTCAAAGAGTTGCAGGTCGATCAGCTATACAAAATCACGGGCTTGAAGCAAGTGACAACAAAATTCGGTCTCAGCACCGTGGCCACCATCGATGACAGCTTCGAAGTTTTCATGCCGAAGCGTATCTCTGTGGTGTTTGAGAAAGACGCAGCACTCTTCGGAAGGATGGTTAAGATGATTGTCGACGAAAGAAAATTGTCATTGAAGTATGTGGGAGTTGTTGGAAAATGTGACAAAATTGAATTTGTAACTCAATAATTTTTTTATTTGAATAAACATTTTTTCTTTCACGTTTGTGAATACAAATATAAAACTATTGTCTTTATTTATAAATCTTCCTTATTTATCCAACTGTGATGTGTCCTATCGAATCCCAGCCATTTAACATAAGCTCAATTCCCTCGTTTCTTGATGATTTTCTCTACAAGATATACATCAGGGTATTGAGCTTTCAGCAGCTCCTCTTCATAAAAGCCGCCGGCGATTGGTTGATCTCGATAATCCATTAGTTTATACGTCGTAAGATCCGTTAATATTACTCGATGGATCGTAAAAATTTCAGTCGTCCAGTTTGGTGTATAACCTTTCTCGAAAACATGCTTATTCTTGCTGACTCGTACTTTGTCGCCGACTTTGAATTTTGGTATTTTTCGTTCTCCACGATGATCATGGGGAAAACGTTGTAACAACGTCTTACTATTTGTTGCTGTAACATCTTTCGGCTTCATGCCAATAGTTCGATGTTTGGAGTCGTTGTATGTTGTAATGAGATCAGGCAGAATATCCAGCCATTTGTAATTTCCATGCAAACTGAACTTTAGCCACATTTTATTCTTCAGTGTACGATTGAAACGTTCAATAATAGATGCCTTGAGATTACTATACGTGGAGTAATGATTGACATTGTATTTTTTGATGAGATTTTGAAAGCTTGAATTATAAAACTCTTTGCCATGATCAGTTTGTAGATTTTTTGGGACTCGGCCTTTTTCGAAAATACATTTCATGGCTGTGGTGACATCTTTTGCAGTTTTCCTCGATATAGGTGCAGCCCAAGCAAACTTAGATAACGTGTCAATGACCGTTAGCATGTATCGAAATCCTTTGTTTTCTCGAGCGTATGGCTGCATCTCCACAAGATCGGCTTGCCATGATTCATCTAAGCCTCGTACATGAAATTTTCGCCGTTGATAATTACGTCGAGCGGGTTTATGCAACTCTTCTACTAGTCTTCGTCGCTCCATGCTGCTGCTCATTATTTCTTAATAAAAATCTCTTTCCGTGCGCACACATCAACGATCATTATTCAACTGAGCACTGCCACATTTATTATGATATTAATAAATTATTCGAGCTTCACGCAACTCTTCAATTATTGAAATAATTTCATTAGTATGACTTGGATTGCCTGCAGTTTTTTCGGCAAGCAGTAAACGTAATCGATCTACCAGCTCATTCGGATCATCCCAATGCACATAATCCATTTTTGTATTTCTCCGAGCAATTTTAAATCGAGGTAATGCTCCGCCTGTGGATTTCCGCTTTCGTGGCGATGTAGCACTAATGTATGGAGCGATATAATTCTTATACTTTTGACTGGTTTGTTTCCTCACGCTTTTATCGGGACTGTAATGTTTCTTGTATGCATTTGTAGTATTCAAAATTTTTCCATAAATATTTTTATCCTCGGTACTTATAACATTTTCATCGGGTTCCTTTCTGAATAATAATTCAAGCAAACCTTTGGTTCTATGATATTTATCATGCCCCACTACTATATACTCATTGTTGAAATCAATAGATGAATTTCCAATCATAAGTGTACCATCCGGCAATTTTCTAACTCCATATGTCAAATCAAGAAACTTTTTTCGATTTTTATGAAGTAAGCTGAGATATTTATTTGTAATTGATTCTTCGTTTATCTTTCCCGATAATTCTCCATAATCATCATTAACATCGTCGTCGCCGTCATCATCATAATTATCTCCACGCGCAGATTTAAATGATGCATCGCGATCTTGATTAAAAGGTGGTTCCTCATCCTCCTCCTCCTCCTCCTCCTTCTTCACCTCTTTTTTCGGCAGCCAGTTTTTCATTTCATTCTTAATCTCATGAGTATTTGCATCGGAAGCATGAATGAGTTTTTCCAACGGTTTGACTATTGGCATGAAAGTTTCGTCCAGTGTTCGTTCCATAATCTGCTTATCTGCCTTCAAAAGTTTATATTTTTGCTTAACCGCAGCCCTCGCTTTTTCCAGTTGGTAAAGCGTCTTTCTTTCACGCCGGAACTCTTCGGCCATGTTATCGCTTCAATAGATCATCACACACTAAATATTTTCACTCTCTCTCCTCATCTATTTATGGAAAAAGCAATCGAAGCCCTTTCTATAGCGTCCGCTATCGAGACCATGGCGATCCTTATCAATTACCAAAAATCCATAATTATCATCGTTCCAACACTTTGAGCACAAGTCTTTGAATTGTGTATATGGCATATCCGTATTCACATGATCGTTAAAAATGTGTTTGAGATTTATATCATCCTGACGGAAAATTGCCAGCATATTAACATTATCTCGCACCAGATGTTTTGGGATTTGCGCATAAGACTGAGATAGGTAGAAACAATCAATATTTTTATGTCGACCCATGCAGTAAAAAGCTCTCACATTATCCTGTTTTTCACATGCAATATCATCGAATATCATGATGGAATTGTGACGAGCATCTGCAGGTGATACGACCTGGTCGTGTTCGCCAAAGGCAAAATATCCGATTTCCTTCACAGGCTTGAACAATTTTTCCAAAAATTTATATTTGGCTTGATTCAAAGACTTTGAATATACATAAACGTTTTCAAATCTCAAGCCATTGGGATGGGTAATAAGAGCGAGCAACGCATCTGTTTTACCGCAATTTGACGGACCACAGAATACCGCACGAATACTATCAGGTAATAATTTTCCGTGTCGACTGCGTACGCTACGCTGCTCCGCGAGAGCATCAAAATTCGATACGGGTAACGCGAGTGGTTGCTTTCGGAAATCCATATTGCACATGACTGATCAAAAACAATATAAATATCACGCTTATATACCCATAGCTTCAGTCATTGCATGATCGTCGTTGTATACGCATCATCCACAAAGGTCGTGGAGTTTTGAATAAGTTGATTAATAAATTACCCATTGAGCTCCATATACCGGGCTATCAGTATTGCGGTCCGGGTACGAAACTAGCACAACGCTTAGCGCGCGGTGATCCAGGTATAAATCGTTTGGACGCAGCGTGTAAGGATCACGATATTGCATACTCGCAAAATCGTGAAAACGTTGAGGCACGCAACGCGGCAGACCGGATTTTAGCGGAAAAAGCTTGGCATCGTGTTTTAGCAAGGGACTCTGGAATAAGCGAAAAGGCTGCTGCATACGCTATCGCAAACATAATGAAAATAAAATCAAAACTCGGTATGGGTGTGATTACGAGAAAGAAGACGAAGACTAAAAAGAAGAAGAAGTCTAAAATCATGCTTACTAAAATAGTAAAAGCTGCATCGGAATCTTGTGGAAATAATTCTCGTGAAATCATTCAATCGGCTTTAAGGAAAGCTCGTGATGTTGTAAAAACTGCGGGTGGAAAGAGAAATGTTCATATACCACGTATATTGCCAGTTTCTTCAAAAGTCGGAGGGTTTTTACCTCTTCTCATTCCCCTGTTTGCTGGTTTAAGTGCAACCGGAGCATTGGCTGGTGGTGCTGCGGGAATAGCAAAAGCCGTGAATGACGCTAAAGCCGCTAAACAACAATTGGAAGAGAGTCAGAGACATAATAAAACAATAGAAGCTATTGCTTTGGGTAAAGGTCTCTTTCTCAAACCTTATAAAACGGGGTTTGGTCTACAGTTCGGTGTGGAAAAAAAAAAAAAAAATTTCAACATAAAATTGCCTAAACGAGCTCTCACAGATGTTGAGCTACTTAAGTATGCGCACTAGACTGTGTCATTTCAGAACGATATTTTTTTATCGTTCTTCTCAACTCAAAAGTCGTTAGTTTATGTCTAGACAGAAAGCCTTGTGCAAGGAGGGCGCTGTTAAAAAATATTTAGAGGTCCATCACCGGCTTTGAATTTTTCCCATTTGATTAACATTGGAAAATTTTTTTTTTCCATTATTATGCGTGCATCCAAGCCTGTATTAATCGTACGGTATTTTCTCAATAAGGCTTTTGAAGGAAATTCAATTCTCTACAAAAAAGGTCTCGTGACCCACATCTGTAAAGTCAAATGCATCTTAGTAATTAAGGTGCAAACCGCATTTTATACGAAAATATTGGTTTGACTTGCCTAATTAACTAATTTTTCGATTATATCGGAAAAACTCAAACAAAAATTTTGTAGAAAATTGATGCATAACAAAAAAATCCTTCTGCCTAATTTGTAGATTCAACTGTTTCCGACTCCTACATATTTAATACAAATTTATACGCTACTATAAGTTAAATTTGAAACCAAATGGAAAATAGTGTTTGAAATTCACTAAGACCGTTTTCAACACTTACACAATTGGCTTCACAGATTTCTTGGTGGCTAATTCAGTTTTGTGAAAAATGTTCTATAACATTTTCTGATAAATCCGTTAGCTTGATCACGGCAGTCAGTAACTTTTTATGAATTAGCGTTGCTAAAAATAGATTTTTTTCGCAGGTTGTCATGAGTGACAAATTTTGATTGTTGGATTAATTCTTTGGGGTCATAAAATCTGTGGAGTAATTTATGTTACAGGTAAACTTATTTTTTTTTTCAAATCTCTTTATTACGATTGCGAAAGTCATTTCACCCGAGGAGTGATTTTTTCGTAACATTTGTCTCATAACGTTTGTAATGATTTTTAACCTGTTGCAGCAGATACTGATACTGTTCTTCGTTATACGTCAAACGCCGATCGAATTTAGTAGATAAAGCTACTGCTCGTTCGCTTGTATCATTACAATTCGCATTGTATCATACAAGCGAACGAGCAGTAGCTCTATTTACTAAATTCGATCGGCGTTTGACGTATAACGAAGAACAGTATCAATATCTGCTGCAACAGGTTAAAAATCATTACAAACGTTATGAGACAAATGTTACGAAAAAATCACTCCTCGGGTGAAATGACTTTCGCAATCGTAATAAAAAGATTTGAAAAAAAAAATAAGTTTACCTGTAACATAAATTACTCCACAGATTTTATGACCTCAAAGAATTAATCCAGCAATCAAAATTTGCCACTCATGACAACCTGCGAAAAAAATCTATTTTTAGCGACGCTAATTCATAAAAAGTTACTGACTGCCATGATCAAGCTAACGGATTTATCAGAAAAAGTTTACAGAACATTTTTCACAAAACTGAATTAGCCACCAAGAAATCTGTGAAGCCAATTGTGTCAGTGTTGAAAACGGTCTTAGTGAATTTCAAACACTATTTTCCATTTGGTTTCAAATTTAACTTATATTAGCGTATAAATTTGTATTAAATATGTAGGAGTCGGAAACAGTTGAATCTACAAATTAGGCAGAAGGATTTTTTTGTTGTGCATCAATTTTCTACAAAATTTTTGTTCGAGTTTTTCCGATATAATCGAAAAATTAGTTAATTAGGGAAGTCAAACCGATATTTTCGTATAAAATGCGGTTTGCACCTTAATTACTCAGATGCATTTGACTTTACAGATGTGGGTCGCCAGACCTTTTTTGTAGAGAATTGAATTTCCTTCAAAAGCCTTATTGAGAAAATACCGTACGATTAATACAGGCTTGGGTGCACGCATAATAATGGAAAAAAAAAAATTTCCAATGTTAATCAAATGGGAAAAATTCAAAGCCGGTGATGGACCTCTAAATATTTTTTAACAGCGCCCTCCTTGCACAAGGCTTTCTGTCTAGACATAAACTAACGACTTTTGAGTTGAGAAGAACGATAAAAAAATATACTTCTGAAATGACACAGTCTAATGCGCACGTTCTAAAAATTCCCCATTTTCGTGGTGTATTTATGAGAAATGCCTTACCCAGGGGTGGACCGCATTATTGCGAATCAGCAATAATTAACCTTGATGATAAAGACGGCCCGGGCACACACTGGGTGGCCTATCGAAAAAATGGCAGTAAAGTAATTTATTTCGATAGTTTTGGAGATTTGCAACCGCCTCGAGATCTAATGGATTATCTCGGAGTTAACAATGAAATCAAATATAATCATAGAAGATATCAAGAATATGATACATATATATGCGGCCATTTGTGTTTAAAATTTTTATATAAAAGCCTGTAGAGCATGGGAAATTGAATCAGTTGGTAATGAACCGCCATGGTTGATTCATTAACGTTGAGTCTATCGGGCACATCGTCGACATTGGAAACGCAATATTTTCCACCAATCAAACTTTCATCTGATATGAACTATGTGCTTGGACTAGTGGAATTATTATCATTCAATTCCATTCCTAACATTGACATTGGAAAAAACAAATTTTACGTGGGTGCGGAAGTGATTGAATTACCAACTGGAAGTTATGAGATTGAAGATATTGATACGTATTTGAAGAAAAACCTCGCATCCAAAGGGATTTCAATAAATATCACACCCAATAATAATACGCTGCGTAGTGCGACAAAGGGCAATCGAAACATTGATTTTAGGCCACATGATTCTATCGCCCGTCTTTTGGGATTCACTCATCGCGAGTTATCATCTAACGCAGTACACAGTTCAGAATTACCCGTCCGCATTCTGAATATGAATGCATTGAGAATTGAGTGCAATATTACATCAGGGGCATACATTAACGAGCGAAAGGTTCACACCATACATGAATTTTTCCCGGCAGTACCATCGGGATATAAGATCATCGAGGTGCCATCTCACGTCATTTACCTTCCGGTCGCCGTGAAGATCATTGATCATTTACAATTACGCATAGTCGATCAAGACAACGAACCTATAAATTTTCGTGGAGAAGTAATTACCGTGCGACTGCATATTAAGCAAGCGAGCAAGTAATTATGGGCATTGTGTTTCATGGTAAAAGTGATTCAGACTATAAAATACAGTCAGCATGCCGACGTATCATCAGTCATCATCGTGTCACCAAGACGCTAGCACGTCGCAACATTCAGTTCCTCAGAAGTCTAGGACTCCGAGTAGTTGGTGGAAAAAAGAAACGTGTACGATATTTTGCTGTTGCTATAATGGGAGACTCCCTGCGCGTGCGATCGCCCGTTGTATTCGACGAATGCGTAACACATTATGAGATTCATGCACATCAACCATATACTTCGTCAACGTTTAATAACAGCGATGAAATTCGCATATCCATTCAACATCAGGATTTGTGTCTTCTACCGTCGAAAAGTTCTATCCACATATGCGGGAAATTAACGAAAGCCGATGGAACATCGGCCGTTGCATCAACGAAATTTGTAAATAATGCAATATTGCATTTATTTGAAGAAATTCGTTATGAGATCAATGCCATAGAGATTGATAGATGCAAAAACGTTGGCTTGACCTCTCTCATGAAAGGTTATGTATCGCTGAGTCCGAATCAAAGTTCGATCATTGAAAACGCAGGCTGGCTCGATGTGGAAGAAACGAAAAAATTAACGAATAACAATGGATACTTTGATGTATGCATACCACTCTCTATGATTCTTGGGTTCGCCGAGGATTATCGGAAAATAATTATCAATACGAAGCACGAGCTAATTCTCACAAGATCGAGAAACGATACGAATGCAATTATACAAACAGCTCAGGCTAATGGAAACTACGAAGAAATCAAGATTAATCTTATGAAAATTGAGTGGTTAATGCCATATGTGAGACTATCTGATAAGAGTAAGATACAATTACTCGGACATATTGAGAAGGATATAAGCATGAGTTATCGCACATGGGAATTATATGAATATCCAATGCTTCCATCCACGATGAAACATATTTGGACCGTGAAAACATCCAATCAATTGGAAAAACCACGTTTTATCATTGTGGCCTTTCAAACGAATCGAAAAATCATGCAAGATGTAAATGCCAGTCGCTTCGATCATTGTAACATTACCAACGTGAAGCTCTTCCTTAACTCTCAATGTTATCCATACGGCAACCTCAATCTTGATATTCATCGTAATCAATACGCACTGTTGTATGATATGTACGCGAACTTCCGCAAAGCCTACTACGACAAGGATATGGAACCCTTTCTCACGAAGCAACATTTTCTCGATCATGCGCCACTTATTGTCATCGATTGTTCAAAACAAAATGATTCACTTAAACAAGCTCCGGTTGATGTTCGTCTGGAGCTAGAGACAAAAACAAATTTCCCAGCAGGAACAACAGCATACTGTTTAATATTACATGATCGTATAATGGACTATAATCCTGTAAGCGGCGATGTGAGAAAGCGAATATAATGCATTTGTTATTATAATCATATGTAATATTTTTAAAAAATTGAATTAAAAAAAAGTTTTTTAAATTTCTAAACATTGAAATTGTATGAGAATTTATTAATCCTTAACCCCCCAACACAAATAGGATAACATACTATCGGAGATAATGTGTCGATCGCCTTGAGTAGTGAGTGAAAGATCGAGCAGTCGGTATTTAGCAGTGGGTAAAAGATCGAGCCGTGGGTATTGAGCAGTCGGTATTTAGCAGTCGATTAATAATCGATACTTAGCTGCGGGGAATCGATCAATGGGTAAATTGGGTATGTAAATTCGAGCAGTGGGTAAATCGATATTTAACAATTGATAAGGTAGATATCGAGATAAAGTTACATGACTTAGCAGATAACGCCATCTATTTCGTTGGTAAAGTAGAGAGACTTCGTAAATAACATCATCTATATCGAGGTAAGCTAGTAGGATTTAGGTTATTTGGGTTAACTAACGCCATCTATCGGATAGATAATGCAAAAAGACTTGACAGATAACGCCATCTATCGGACTCAGCCGGTACGGCAGATCAGGGATCTATAATCGATACTTGAGACAGTCGGTAAGGCAGGAATTGATTAACAAAACTACAATCGGGGGGAGCAGTCGGTAATGTAGAACATCTACTTTATCGACATTGTGCTGGAACCGGCCTAGCCTATCTACTAACACAACCTTTCGGATCGCGTGCTGTCACACACGGATGACGATTTAACATTTAAAAAGGTCGTTCAGGTCCGGAACGCCCTTGTCAATGAGCCAGTGGTTCAGACAACGGGGCCGACTACGGATCTAGGAATAAATGGCCGTAGGACAAAATGGCCGGACCAAAAAGGCTGTGGAAAAAATGGCCGACGGAATAAATGGCCGTTGGACAAAATAGCCGCGGAAAAAATGGCCGGGGAAACAATGGCCGGTAAAAAATGGCCGGGGAAAAAATGGCTGAGGAAAAAATGGCCGGGGACAAAATGGCCGG